>JAJEJO010052211.1:480992-717209 GCA_020662805.1 Glaucomys volans | reverse complement strand
AAATTGGTTTGGTTCTATTTATGTCTTTGGTGCCCGGATGTTGGTAGAATGCGGCTGCAGCAAGAGACCCCGTCATGGTTTGAGAGGGAGGAGTTGCCAACTCGCTACCCAGAACTGGCTCCTGGATGGGAGAGCCTTAGACCCTATCAACCCATAATTTCTCTTCTAGGAATCTCTCCTAATGGACCGTTTGGCAATACAAAGAAAGATGAAATGTGCGCAAGTGTTTGTCCCAGTTTTGTTTATCATCAAAAAAAAAAAAAGAAAAGAAAAAAAAAAGAAAAGAAACATAAAAGGACATGCCTACATAGCCACCAAAAATTGGTTTAAATTAATTACTACTCCACAGAAGAGGAATATTCTGTAGCCATCCACCCTCGTTTATAAGAAGTTTCGAAAACAAATTGGTTTTCATCAGCTCACAATATTTAATTTGTTGCAATATTTCTGCAAAGATCATCATTCGTACAGATTATCAGGGGCAGAAAATACTCTGAAGATAACCCTGAGAATACAGATGCATTTCACAGTAGACAGTACTGAATGGGGCTTCTCTTTTTAAAATAATCACCTGAAAAGGTTTGTTATTTATTCTTAGACAATCAATGCTTAATCACTGAATTATCTTTTACATTTGGTTCTGTTGAAGAACCACCAACCGGTATTGCCTCACTCATTCTTCTATCTACTCTCAGGAAAAACTGATTGCTAATTTATATGCCCACCTGGAAAAAAAAACCAAAAAACTTACAGGTATGCTTTCTCATAACTATTTTGATTAACAAGTCCTTTCTTTCCTGGGATGCAATGGAAGAAGGCTTCTTATTCTTCAGTAGTTTTACAGCAGGAAAATTTGCATTTTTACACCCACAAAAGTAGACCGAGCTGAGAATCTTTCTTCAGATAAGTATGCTTTTCTTTTCACTGTGTTGGTTTTTCATGCCTTTATTAGATTATTAGCTTGTCTTTGATTTGCTTATATTGCCTAGAACAAGATTTAGAGTTGATATGTGTCAATGAATCCTGCTGAACAAGTAAATAAAGCCTCTATATCCATGGGTTTCCATATTTTTTAAAGTTTTTTTTCCCTCAAAAAGCATTTTTTAAGTTTTACGCCGAATCTCTGATATTCTCTGTAAATCAAAGTGGAAGTTGTAGCTGGAGGGGCTCACACCGCTAATCCCAGCAGCTTGGGAGACTGAAGCAGGAGGATCCCAAGTTCAAAGCCACCCTCAGCAACTCAGTGAGGCCCTAAACAACTTAGAGAGACACTGTCTCAAAATAAAAATAATAAGGGCTGGGGACCTGGCTCATGGTTAAGCATCCCTAGGTTGAATCCCCAGTACAAAAAAAAAAGAAGAGGTTGTCTGATTGAAGTGGAGGTGGGGAAGGAACAAAGCTGAGGACAACCATTAATTTTTCAGCAAAGGAGGATACTCTTGGAAGTGAAAGGAAACGCTATTAGCAATTGCTTTGGGACAACTTATTTTACATATCATTCCTCTCTGCTTTCATAAGATCACATGCCCAGATGGTCCAAGGGAAATGACTGAGAATTGGCTACATAAAATGAAAACCCCAACTGGGGAGATACTATAACTGAAGTTCCCAACCAAACAACAAATTGGACAAAAACTGTATTTGCAAAACAAAGGCAGAGGGCTAATTTGGTCAATTTAGAAAGTGCTCAAATAGGACAATGAGGCAGAGAGGAATTTTCCCCAAATTAGCAAAGTATAGCAGTTTATGGGCTTGCAGGAGGTGGGGGTGGGGGGAGGCAGTGGAATACAAATTGCAATGGCAGATAAAAATACAAAAAGAAGCTCAGTCTTACCATTAAAGCCACGTAAATCAGAACAAGAAACCATTTTACCTAGTAGATGGGCAAATGTTTAAATGTGATGATACCTGATATTAGTTAATCTGCAGGAAGACAATCCTTTTTAACACTGAGGGTACTGCGTACCACCAGTTCAAACTTTTCAAAAGACCATTAGGCAAAAGCTGCTAAAATAAAAACACATATTATCTTTGACCTGTCAATTACATAGCTAAAAACTGATTTGATAGATACATTGTAAAAGCAATGTAGCAAGAATCATAGTCTGTCATAACACAAAGAAACCTGTAAATGACCTAAAGGTCTACCAATTAGGGAAGAATTCCACTGTATTGTGGAATAGAATATCCATAGGGTAGAATGTTTCCCAGTTAACAAAATAAAAATAAATTGAGGAAGTTTTGTGCATTCTATTCTGGAAAAAAAATCTCAGATCTCAGTAAGGAAAGAAACAAAAGCAGAGTCAGAACCCTGTGTATATTACCATTTTTATTCTTCACATTGCTAAGAAGCAACTTACCAGTATTATGTATGGGATTTTTAAGATCACGGCGGAGAGCATTACCAGGGGCTGTCTTTGTTAGAGGGATTCAGTGAAGGAGGAGCAGACAAGGGAGCCTTTATTCCATTTTGTACCTTTCTACCTTGTTTGAATTTTCTAAATATGTTCACGTGCTCCTATCATAAATTTTTAAAATGTCAACAGAGGTTATCTCTGTGGTGGGATTATTGTAATAAATATTATAAAAGGTGGAGACAGTTATGTGTGGGGAAAACAAATGAGAAGCCCAAGTCAAGAGACATTCCGAACTTTGAAAACCACACCACCTCGGAAGACTTGAGAAGAGTTTGGAAGAAATCACTTGCTTTGCAAAGTGTTTTGTATTGGGGCCACCCATTCACACAAGTTTATCACAATATTAGAGTTGCAAAGATACCATTCCTTGCTTTCTAAAAAGAAAATGAGAGAAACAAGTATATGGGGTGTGGGAACAGAGAACATATCCGTGACAGATGTCAGCATGCTCAAAAGATTCCTCAGAACATTCAGCCCACCTCATCTTCATTCCCAGCCCTCAGTAACCAGGAGAGGCACTGCCTCCATGGAGCCCTCCCCCAATATCATTCCCTTAAAGCACAAAAGCCATAGTTTTGCAGGAGACCAGAAAAAACATGGCTTGATCTACCATGTCCTTCTGAAAGGGTGGTAGAACTAATGTTGAACTCAGAACTGGGAAGTAGAAGCCTTCTCCAGCTGCACAGGTAGGGTCTTCTAGAAACTTCCTACAAGGACAACTCCCTCACAGAAACCAGCCAGTGCAGAATATCATATAACTAGGTCTGTTCTGTCCTCAGGTCAAATCAAATACAAAAGTAAAAAAGAGTGAATGCAAGCCCTGCCCCTTCATGCTGGGTTGGGAGTAGGGAGGAGACATCACAAGCACCCAAAGGTTTTAACTGAAGAACTGCTCCATTCAGACATCCAGTTCTCCCTCCTCTGCCCCAGTAGATATATGACTAATAAGGTTTTTACATTCCTCAGTATCCATTTTTCTAACCTACTATTTTTATCAGAAGCAAAATACTTGTATTTGTGATATTTTTCTACAAGTCTCATTCTCAATCCAATATTTTTTAACAAATAAAAAATATTTCTCAGCAGCCCAATGATGAGCATTAGTATCCCATGAAGTGAATATCAATAATAATAGTCATTAGGCAGGCATCTTCTGTTTCTCATGACAGATGCATTAGATCAGCCCTTCAGAGCAGGCAACACCAAACCCCTTACAGATGAGGAAACTGGGGCTCAGAAGGGCTGAACATTTTGCACAAGATCACACTGCTAGTAAGTGGCTCTGTGCCTAGTTTAGTGTCCTACAGTTAATACAGAACATCTCCAAAGTTAAACTGAATTAAGTCAGATTTGCCTTTCCCTAACATTATACATACACAAAAGACTGGACTCTACAGAATGAAGCAAATACAAAAATCTAAGAAAACAGCTACAAGTTTATTTGCCAGATAGAACCTTCTGCACTGAAGGAGATGTTATGCATCTGTGCTGTCCAGTAGGCAGCCATCAGCCACAGGTGGCTACTCAGCACTTAGTGTGAGGCCAGGGAGACTGAAAAACTGAACTTTTTATATAACATTATTTTAATCCATCTATAGACACAGGGCTACCATATTGAACAGTGCAGTTCTAGCCAAAGTCATGCAAGAAGCATTTATTTTTAGTAAAATGGTATCAAAAGGAGAGGAAGTAGAAAGACAAGTAACGATACAAAATCACAAACCATTTAGAACTGGAAAAAACCTTTCTGAGACCATCTCATCCGACCCACTCATTTTACACAGATGAGTAAACTGAGATCCAGAAAGACGAAGCAATTCACTAGACTCACACAAGCTAGAGGGCCAGATGTGCACCCATCTTTTAATAAATGCTCAGCTGTGTTGTTTAGCCATGGTACTAAAACAATTGTACAGGACTGACTTAATCTAAAGAAAACTATATACAGATGTTCCCCTTTTCTCTTTAAATCTGTATGAAATAAGGAACAAGAGGCAAGGGCAGAATACCTCTCCTGGCCCCTGACCAAATCCCCAGATACTGCTAAAAAATAATTTAAGGTAAAATCCCCACAAGGCAGGGAGGTATCCATGAGTATAAAACTAACCTACTAGTTAATTCCAGTCTCCTATTAGGGAAACACCAAGCACCTTAGAATTGTGTTTTGATGTCCCAATTCTATTATTAAAAAAAAAAAATCGGACTTCAAATTATAATATTCCCTGATCTGTGCCCTCCTTCCCTGCTCCCACCCACAAACCGGTAGAGTCCTGTAAACCTCCCTCATGGAGAAGCTCTTCTATTTAATTAGGTTAATAGGTTACAGATAGGTTAATTGGGTTAAATCCTGGGCAGAGTGAAAGTGATTTCTAATTGCTGCTGCCATCCCATTACCTGGAGCTGTGATGAATCTCCAGTACACACTAGTCTGTAGAGCACTCACCAGAGGCCTATTTACACTTGGTACATGGTGGCAACTCACACGGGCACTGTCGCTTGCCTAAACTCTTTGGTAAAGGCATTTGGAAAAGAGTACTTTCTACCTTATAAATTATTTCTTCCAGGTTTCCAGTGAAACAAGTCATTTAATTTTTTTTTCTTTTTTTCTTTTTCTTTTTTTTTTTTTTTTTTGACAAATGAAAGAGGGGGAAAAATGCCTTTTCAAATCCAGGGCACTTGAAAGTTTCATTTTCCTGTTTTAATTTGCTTCTGCGTTTCAAGGGAATAATAATAGTTTTTTAATGCCAAAGGTGGCTTTCATCACTCAAAACCCTCTAATTTCCTCCCATATTGCAAGTAATGTGTTAATAGTTCCAAAATGAAATATTACCTAAAACACAACTTGGTAATTTTCCTCACAGTTCAAAGTTATTTGAAAAAGAAGCATCACCTTTTACAAATATTTACTTTGCAACCACGGAAGACACTGCAAATTATCTGCAACAGCTTCTCTTCTTTTTTGTGCTGTCTTTGAGCCTTCTGCTGGGGGGGGAAAAAAGAAATAAATGGGAAAAAGAGAAGAAAAACTGCCTTTTACCTTCTAGGTTCTGATACCAGGTTGCACCTAAGGACTGAATCCCACCTTTAAAATTAAATAATGCTCCTATGTACATATAATACATAGAGAGAAAGAAAAGCTTGGTATTCATGGTCTCATTATAGAATACACACACCAAAGAAAGGATGTGCATAGAGGCCATAGAGAATTTAAAAGATTTATTTATGATGTATTACTGTAATTTTTAATTTAGACATGCAAATTTTTTAATTTGCACCGACTGCTTTGCCTTAATGGTTTTGATTAATACTTGGAGGTAGTGTTTGTGAAAGAGATTTATACTGTGATTCATCTGCAAAATAATCAAATCATTACCAGCTAATGACAAAGCTGTGAAAAATGATATAGATATTGTGTAACTTCCAGCTATGGCTGAGCACGTGGAGGTACCCAATCCTTCCAGCAAATGTGGACTTGTGTTAATAACTGCTGGGAAGTTCGCTCTAGGTCCACTCTAATTTGGCAACAAAAAACATTGATCTTAATAAAGCTGTCTGATAAAAGGAGCAGTGATTAACATCCTGAACCCTCCATTCTGCTACTCATGCCAAGGTCCCTCTTTTTTTTTTCTTTTTTTTTTTTTTCCAGGAATGAAATTCCACTGTACTTCCTGCTTATCGCTCCATCTCACCTCAGCCCTCTGTGGCTCACCAGATAAGACTGCAGACAGCCTAAGGAGGGGGTGGAGAACAGGGAGCGCCCCAGAGAGCAGGGCTGGAGACTGCAGGGGGCAGTTGCTGGGGAAGAAAAGCCCAGAGTCTGAACCCCTTCCAGAATCAACACCTATCCCTTCCAGTACTGGAGACGCCTCCTCTTCTCCTGGGTCCTGAAAGACCCAATGACTCTTGCTCTCCTGCTAATCCTGACCACATCAGCCAAGGTGGGGAGAGAGCTCCAGAGCAGGTCCAGAGTCAGCAAAATGAACCCTCAAATGGTATCAGGAAGCAGTAGAGGGCAGGAAGAAGAAACCCACAGATAATCCCCAAATCTCAGTACAGCCAATCCTTGTGACAAGTTCCTCCATCAAGTCTCTCACCCAAGCAGCTAACTCGGGCAAATGGGCAGACTTGAATTTTAATTTCCACCACCCTTAACCACCACCACCAATTAATAAAATTAACATTTCTTGAGATCTTTTTTTTAATTGGCAATTAAATGCTGGATATATTTATCATGTATACCATGTTGTTTTGAAATGTGTACAGATGGTAGAATGGTTAAATTGAGCTAAGTACCTTGAGGTCATACTGCATGTCAGTCATTAAGACAATCCCTCTGTACCTACTCTTTCATTAATCCTCACCACAAAATTAGGAAGTAGACACTGTTGTTATTATTATTCCCATTTTACAGAGAACCCTTCCAATGGTAATAAAAGAAAATTGGTCTGTGATGGAGGCAGTACTTACTTCTGACCCACTCAAGCGTGATACCCGCTATTTCTCCAACCATGTCATTATCTGCCTGAAGTTTCTACTAAAGAATGAAAACACCCAAAATGAGAGCAATCAGACAAGAGATGGGGTGAGGTAGAGAGAGAAGTTTCAAAAAAAAAAAAAAAGAGAAAAAAACATGCTTTGGTCACAGTTAATATTGATGCAATAATATTTTAAGTCATTACGAAGAAATTCAGCCCCTTTTTAAAAATTTTCAGTCCTCATCAAGGCAAAGCCCAGTAAGTGGATCATCATGAAAATTTCATGGATGACCAATCCATACTTCCTATGATGGTGACATAGACATTCCACTTCATCAGGAAGCCATTTTACAAAATCAGAAAAGGCAAGGCACCATTCTGGAAAGCATGAGTCGAGACTACTTATCATTATTATTTATTACTGATTGGGTGCCAACTGGGTCCCTACTGCAGAGAGGAAGTTATAAAAGCATCATGCAGAGGCAGATGGTCCCTGTTCACTGGGTTTGCAATCCAATTCCGATCGCATGACTACAATGGCTCCCGCGTCTTTAATTACTGGCAGCGGCGACTGCGGTGGAACCACACAAGGAAGATCAGAACTTTCTATCACTTTTCTAGACATAAAGATAAATGGGAAGGGAAGCAAGACGTGTAATTAATTTCAACTAGAGCTGGAGGAGGAAAACTTTCTGATGTGGTACTGCACGCAGCATTTATCAGGACAAGCCTCTGTCTGACAGAGCCAGTGCCACGGGCTCGCAGACGCCAACCGGGATGTCACTTCAGAAAGAACCAGGAGAGGACAACAAATGGAACATGGATTTCGCAGCATTATTTTCATCGCTAAACGTCAGAAATAAGCCTGAGGCTTCATTGCGTGTGTGGTCCAGGAAAAGCAGGAGGAGTTAAACCAAGAAGTTCAAAGAGTCTGTAAAAATTAAAATTAATTAATTAATTAAAAAAATTTTTAAAAATAAAATAAAATGCCATTCAGAGTGAGCCCATGGCATAAGCCTTTGGCCACATGAGCACTGTGCGCAATCCTAGCACAAGATATAGCGCAAGTAATGATGCTGAAGTGAAGAAAGAAAGGGAAATACACTCTCAGAGGTAAACTTGCAGTCAAGTCGTCAGGACTTAGCTAAATAATTCCTCCTAATGCTTAGACAAATAATGCTGCTAGATTCTTGGGAATCAGACCATTTTTCCACCCCTCAGCCTCTGAGCTCTTCTAAAGGCTGGACTGAGCTAGCTATACAGAAAATTAAACCCAAATATATTCTTCGTGGTGATTCCAGAGAAGGGAGAAGTACCTCCTGCCTGTCAATCATGTGAGAAAAGGGACTGAACCAGACTCTATTTTCCAAACCCAGAGGGCAGCCTCACATATTTTTGAGGAAGACCAGAGACCAGTGAGTGAGTTATGTTATTTAGGTTATACTGGTTATGCTTCTGCTGCCAACTGACCACAAATACCTTGGAATCAGTCCCTCGATCCCTCAGCCTTCCTCCTCCAGTGCTATCAACAGTTACAGCCTTGGTCATTGCCAAGAATATTAGCGGTCTTTCACGTAGTCTGTTTTCTACTTCTGCCAACTCTTATGCAAGAGCCTGTGAATCCTTGAATTCCTCTAAAGTCCTGCTGTCCAGTAGGATTTTCCATGATGATGCGAATGTGCTGTCTACACCATCCTATATGGTAGCTACATAGGGTTCATGCTACTGAGGATATGAATTTTTAATTTATTTTTTTCAGATGGGAGTCTTGTTATGTTGCCCAGGCTCGGCTCAAACTCATGGGTTCAATCAGTTCTTACTGCCTCAGTCTCCCAGGTAACTGGGGAGCAAAGACGTGTTCCACAACAATTTCAATAGGTTTAAATTTTCATAACCAGATGTGGGTGTTGACTGTCCTACTGAACAGTGCACCTCAAAAGAGAGCACTATGGATTTTACCAAAGCTTAAATTTATTGGAGGAAAGAGTTTACATTGTACATACTGGACCCCTCTTCCCCAGGCTCCCTTGCAGCTAGAATTGTGAAGCTATTTTGGCCAATAAGAGGAGGTGAGGGTTACTGAGCAAGTTGACCTTTCTTATATGAAATTCAGTTGCTTCTTTGCCTGCTTTTCTTTTCTTCTCTCTGGGTGTACACATGACCAGCTGCCCATCGAACGGCCAACTTCAGAGCAAATGTCATGCATCAAGGCTGCCAAGGCAGGGGGTTGGAAAGGGGCTGGGACTTCGAAAACTCCCTGAACCATTGCACTAGTCCTAGGATGCTAACCTGTGGGTAACTGCGGCATGGGAATAAATAAGACCTCAATTCATTTGAACTGCTTTGCTTGGAAATAAATGCATAATTCCTAGGGGATATTACTAGGTCTCAGGGTGAAGGTTTGCCACATGTCTCCTTGTTGCCTGCAGAAGTGGTGTCAAGTCAGATTATAATGGCCATAGCTGTCCACTGCACCTGTCAATCCCAGGGCATACTGTGATTGCAGTGGACTGGATTTTACCCAATTGTGCACCCCTCCCTCAGCTTCCCTTTTCTGTGTTCCTTTCTCTTGTGTGTTCCTCTCCTAGTCTAATTCTTTGTATCGTTTTTCTTTCCCCTCAGTAGTGCCCCTGCTGTCATTCATTATGGTTGTGCTACCTCCCCAAAATTGGGGTGCGGAGGGAAAGGAAGGCAGGCTTTGTCACAGACTAAAGGCATTTTAACTATAAGAGGGAAGGGAGAAGAAGGTAATTGGATATTAGAAGGGCTTCTATTTAAAGCATTTCCAGTAAGCAATTTTCTACAAGGTGCCTAGAAAAATCCTTCCCTGACCTCACTTCCAAGATGGTCCACTCTTCTTTTTCCCCTATAATGACTCTTAATAGGGCACGCAGCATGTGCTAAGCCTCTGCTCAGCCCCTTCTTGCATGTCATTTCCTTTAATCCCCAGAACAACTCCAGAAAGTGAAGCTCTGAAAGAACCTGTAGGCAAGGGTCACCTTTCCAGGGTTACCTATTGAGAGTCCTTCACTAAATTTGTTGAAAATTCTTCTTTTTGTGTGTATGTCAATTGTATCTATTACTCCCATTTTATGGATGAGGAAACTGACACTCAGAGAGCAGAAGTACTTTGTCCGTAATAAATGACAGTGCCAGGCTTTGAACTTGGAAATTGTGACTGCAAGTCTGTGGGGGGCTGTCTCTATGGAAAGAATAAGAGGCTCGGCTTCCAATCTCCCATGTGACCCTACCTAGTGCCAGCCACTGAAGTTGCAAGGGCCAGTTTCCCTCCTCTCAGGAGTGCTGTTGAGGGGAAGAGGAGGAAGGGAAGTCTGGGGAGAGACCCTGAGTGATGACAGAAGTGAGGAATCCCAGGCTGCCCCTCCAGAAAGGCACTTCACCCCCATGTCCTTTAGAATGTCCAGGCATTGATACACTTCCTAACCTCACAGGGAAGTCATGAGGATTAACTCTTGTTTAAAAGAAGTTTGTGATCAGGGGATGACAGATACTCCCAATGTGTTTTTAGGGTCCCTCATGTTCCTCCTCCCTAAGTCATGACTCATGAAAGGTGGATGGGACAATGAGTAGGGCGGAGCAAAAGGTGGCAACCGGCAGCTGAGAGTCAGCCCAAAGCAGAGGAGGACAGCCAGGGCAGGGTGGGTCACTCCCAAACTCATAGACTAAGACCAGGAAGCACTAAAGAAAATGCTCAACTCACCATCTTCCCCCTCTCCACCCAGTACTCCAAAATGCAACAAGAGAGTCCCTGAGCCCTACACCACTCCATCCCGGTGAAGAGAATACAGTATTAACTTGGTAAGTGCTTTTCAGATTTGGTAAAGTCCTGCCATCTGCTTGTCCCTCCACTCTGACTCTTGGTAGGTCTTCCCCATGAAAATGAAAAAGGATAAACCATTTCGTCCTTAGCCACCTGGTCCATTTGGACTCAGATGTGTCCCCAAGGCTAAAATGCTTTCTTCAATGGTGGATCACCAATGTGTTCTGTCCTCAGCCTTGTTCCATTTATCATTTTTTACAATAAACTAATGTAATTTAAAAAAAAAAAAAAAACACTTTAAGAAAGTTGCAGCCTTCTCTCCATGTCCCGCTCCTTCTCTGTCTCCCACTCTCTCTTTTTCTTTTTTCTAGTTTGAAAGAATGAGGGTGGAAGTACCAGGGTAAACCTTTTTCATGATCAACTCAACATGACAGCATCCTAAAACCACGTCTGAAAATGAAGGGATTCGAGGATGGAACTCCAAGGAGAGACTCTCAGGGGCAAAGGGACCCTCTGGAGGTTTTCTCAAATCCTCACCCTATACCCTTTCATAGCCCTTCATCAAATTTGTTGATTCACCCTCTTATGTTTATGCAAATTGCATTTCCCCAACAGAATTATTCTCTTGCAGTCAAGGTTAGGCAATAGATATCTCCCCTCCCAGACATGGGAGATGTGAACAGGATGGAAGAAAGGACCTCTTTCTCCCTACAACATGGTAATGTCATTCCCAGGACCTAAAGTGGATCATATTCATTTTTTGTTGTGATCTTTCAATTCATCCAAAGAAGATAAATAATCATTCAACCAATGTTTACCAATGATCTTCTCTCTGCTGGCATAGAGGAGATGCTCAATAAATACTCGGGAATAATGAGCTGAGGGACTGAGAAGAAATACATTGTTCTTAGGGTCAAGGTACCCTAAGACCTACTGGCTAATCTGTGAAGGGAAAACAACAACAACAACAAAAAAAAAAAACAATCAGAGGCTAAAGCTTTAAGAATGAAAGATCAGGAAGCTGAAAGCAGAGGCATGATTCTCATTTGGGTAAGAAGGGGCACCCCAGGCCTGACTAGGTAATACTACATATTGTTGTTCAGTCTGTGCACTGCACAAAGGAACTGGCTAAGCAGACATAGGAACCAAGATCCTACTTACACTGCTAGCCAAACTGAGAGCCCATGGGCTACATCTGCCCAGATGTGATGCCTATTCCTAACTCACACCATCACATAGAATATGTAGGTCTAGGCTTGTTATCCTAACTAAAAGGAAAATGTCCCTACTTCATTTCACTTCACTCTTTGTTTACAATTTGATGATCATGTGAGGCCCAGAAGAAAAGAGAATCACTGTAATGCAGCTCTCAATTGGTGGATTAAATAAAATGTTGTATCATTGATTTCTGAGCATTAAACTATCCAGAGATGTTGCCGGTGTCTATTTAATAGAACTGCCAAGAAACATTTAATTTTTTCATATAAAACACACCCAGAAAATTGAACAAATTTCATCAAAATGTTTAAGTGCCAGAAATGATTCCAATCTAATAAAGCATTAAGACCTAGCGTTCTCTGTATTGCGCATGTGGCCCACCTCCATAAACGACACGGTTGGAACCTGGTTTTTAATTCTTTTGCACAAAATCACCAATTTAGGTCCTGCTGGGAAACCTTTTGGAAGGGTCTCTTTGTAAATAAAGCAACCAATTTCTTAAAATAAAGTTGGCCATGAGCAGTTCCTTCGGGGTCTGGGAAGAATCTTTGCTGATCAAATGCTGAGGCGGGCCTACAACTATCAGCTGTTGTAACAGAATCTGTTGGTATCTGCCGGCACTCTGAGTGACAGCAGTGTGTAATCACAGAGACACACACATACACATCAGACGGTAAGAACACAGAAATAAGCAGCGGAATGGGAATATTTTGGAACCTAAATGGACCTTGGCACAAAACACTTTGGAACTGCCATTTTGCTGAGCCTGATCATTTTTGCAAGTCGCACTTGGAATCTAGAGTGGGGAGGGTAAGAAAGAGAGGAGGAGAAGAGCTGATTTTTATGATCTGCATCCTACACTTTGGGTACAATAGGGTTAGCTTGTCCTGAGATCTAATACTGAGACTCACAATGTGATGCTAATTGCATTATCCCCATTGGCACATGGGGAAACCAAATCTTAAGAGGTGAAAGAATCTGCCAAAGGCTGGGCTACTAATAAATGAGGGAGTCAGAGCTCAAGGTAAGATCTCTCAAAGTCCTTACTCTCCCACTTCCTCTCTTTCCACCTCAGGTGGACATCAGAGGAAAAAACCCTTCCTTGCATCCCGATATTAAATGCGCTCTTCATATGGTGGTTGCTAAGTACTGAAATGGAGCTGCCCTTCACCTTGTCTGCCTCAGTGTAAAGAGGAAAATCCATCTTATTACAAAAGTAGACTCCATTGAAAAGCTCGGCTAGCTTTCACTGGACTAGGATCAAACTGCTCACTTTCCTAATCAAGTTTTGTGGACAGTGGGGAAAGAATATGAAGACATAAAGTTCAAGGGTATGTCCATCCCCCTGGTATCTGTCCTGGCAGTTCTCTCAGGAGCATTTTCTCTATATTCACACAAGAGGATATTAGCATGCACAACACCTGCAGGTCCTCAAGTGTCAATCAGGAATGAAAGCAGGTTGTCCCCTCTGAGCAAGAGAGAAGATTTACAAGAAAGCCAGTGATGTTCTCTGAGGGGAGTAAACCCACTTAATGTAAACCTGAAAGATCAGTTAGAGTTCCCAGAATTCACCCCCGAGTGTGCCCCAGCAGTCACCAACTGAGGGACTGTGAGAAAGAGTGTGAATGGACTCAAAACAAGACAAGACTCACCTGATTACAAGTTTCATTATGAACCTGGGGGTTTTTAGAACTGATGACGTCACATTGCTTTGAAATGTTGGGAAGGGTGGGGGCTGGCTTCTTGCTCCAAATTCAGGTGCACTTGGCATGTGCTGCAGGTCTTCCCATTGACATCACTCAAAACCTTGTCCTCACATGAGGCACCACTAGCTTTCCAGTCACCCCCACCCTTCTCCCACTTTGAGGTGATTAAAAACCAAGTGTTGTCTTAGTCCCTTTTCTATGATGAATGACACAATACCATAGACCAGCCACATTAAAAAGAAAAGAGGTTTATTGTGGCTCACAGCTCTGGTCCAACATCAAGAGGTCACAACTGGTGATGACCTTCTGGCTGTCCAAGTCCCAGGGTAGCACAGGTCATCACATGGCCAAAAAGGGTGGGGAGGAGAGAAAAAGAGAGAGAGAGGTGAGAGAGAGAGCAAGAAAGAAAATTCCAGCCAAACTGACTTTTACTAGCAGACCTATTCTTAAGGCAACCCAGTAACACATTAATTCATTAATCCCATGAATGGATTAATCCATCCATGAGGGAAGAGCCCTACCCATCTCTTAAATGTCACACCTGGTCACACATCTTACTGTCTCATAATGGACATTCGATTTCAACATGAGTTCTAGAGGGGGCAAATCATATTCACTCCTCAGCAGGCAGATTTTCATTGTCTTTCAAGGGAGCTTCAGCCACTATCTGATGGCATGATCATTGTCAGTGACTGCCCAGGCTGTCAGTAGTTGTTCAAAAGCTCTGAGACTTATGCCAACCTCCACCTCCAATGTGCAATTTTAATTTGGGGTGCATAAGAGCTTTGTTGCTCAAAGAATGGTCCACAGATGAGCTCAACTGGCCCCCCCAGAAGTCTGTAAAAAATGTAGGATTCCAAGCCCCAATCCAGACACAGTAGTTCATAATCTGCAGTTTTTACATGATTCAAATGCACAGTCAAGTTTGAAAAGTGTTGATAGGCCAGTGTTTCTCAAAGTGTGTCTCGAGGAGCAGCAACAAGAGTGTGACCAGCGAGTTTGTTACACATACAGAATCTCAGATAGGCTGAATCAGAATTTCCATCTTAAATGAATTCCCAGGTGAGCTGCACCCACATTAAAGTTGGGAAGGCACTATCTTAGGTTCGGGCAGAGCTGGCCTGCAGTCTTGGCCACCATCACTTAATAGGTGTATAATCTTAGACAAAAGTACACAACTTCATGGAGTTTCAGTTTCTTTAATAGTAAAATAGGCTAAGAGAACCTTCTCTCAGGAAATTCAAAGGGATTAAATTAGGTCATGTAGGTAAGGCTCTTAACACAAGGCTAATGCATATTAAGCACTTTGTAAATAGTTGTTTTTAGCTTTTGCTTTTTGTTCCTTTTCCTCTTGTCTGTCATTCTGTACCCTAGAGATACTTCCTTGAGGCCTTCCTGGGTCCTTTCCAGCTTTAACATGCTCTGATTTGACAATTAAGTTCTTATTTTCTTATTTTCTTTCTTAACCAAACCCTGTAATTGCAATAGAAACAAAACTGGATTAAGAAGTATTTTCTCATCTATGTCTAACTTTGTCTTCTTGCTGATTTTGGCTTTGTCTTCAACAGAAGCAGCAGGAGAACAGAGACGGGGGGATGTCTGGGAAGCACCTACCATGTCCAAGTTACACCAGGGGAAACAAAGTTTCCATGGCCCCTGCCCTTGTGGAGGTGCTTGTCTAATCAGGGAGAGAGGCAAATAAATATGCAATTGCAACGTCAATAAGTGTGGTGAAATATTGTGAATGAGGATCATACAGGTAAGGCTAGAAGACTAACAAAATTTGGATGATGTGGGTAGAGTGGAGAGGGTGGAACTGGAGAGATGACTTCTTAGAGAGAATTATACATAAGCTGAGACTTGAAAAGCAAGAGCAGGAGTTAATCAGGGAACAGAGAGTCCCAGGCAGAAGCAACTATAAGAGCAATGAATCTGAGGCAGAAAGTACTTTGAAAAGTCAAAGAACCAAGGAAAAGGCATGTGTGATTGGAGCCAGTCAGTGTGGAACTGGCTCTCAAAGAGCCATGGGGTGACGGGTGACTGGAGCCCAATCTGGGCTTTCGGGCAACCCGTTGTTCTATAATTTAGGAAAGACAAGGCAGGACACCACAGCAGGAAACTCCTTAACATAGGTGGCTGGTATGGTTTAACTGTGATTAGTCCCTTCCAGAACTCATGTTGAAATTTATTCCCTATTATGACAGAAGAGATAAGACCAGGGTGGGACCTTTAAGAGGTGATTAGGATTCTGCCCTGGTGGATGGATTAATCCACTCATGCAGTTAATGTATTAATGGGTGAATGGGTTATCCAGGGTAAGTCAGCTATAACGGCCAGATGGCAAGGTCTGTTGTCACTCCCTGCCTCTTGCCATGTGATGCCCTACACTGCCTCAGGACTCTGGAGCAAGAAGGCCCTTGCCAGATGCAGGTCATGAACCTCATAGGCCACATAGACCTCTTTTCTTTATAAGTTACTCAGGCTGTGGTGCTGTATAATCAGCAACAGAAAATGGACTAAAACGCCTGCTAAAGCCAATCCCACTACTAGATTCAGGCATGAGCTCATAGCACTTAGGAAGAGCTCAATAATATATGTGGAAAACATAAACGAATAATGAATGAGACATGCAATCCAGAGGGACTGATGGTATAACAGACAGGAAAGCTATCACCTAGGAAAAGTACCTTAAAAAAGAACAACAGGGCATTCATTGCTTCTCCAAATGCCCCTGCTCTTTCCTGCATTTAATTTTTTTTTCTTGCTCCACTGGATTTTTCAACTGCACATAAATTTGCCACAATATCTCACATCTTTGAAAATAACCTCATGTGGCTTCCATATTGCATCCCAGCTACTGCCCAGGCATTTCTCAGGTATCCTTTACAGCAAACCATTGAGTTGTCGGTGCTTGTTTTCTCCACTTCTCCTCCTTGCACTTTCTCTCTTAGAAAAACAAAACAGAGAACACTGATACACAAAAGAGTACATGCACTGAATGGGTCTGTCACACAGCTCGATGATGAAAGGGGACACTACATGAGCGTTCCACTCAGCTCAATGAAGTATCAGAGCCCTACCAATTCCACTGAATTGACCTGGATGTTATTTTCCATTCTACCCCTGCCTCTGCCCACTGAAGCAAAACAACCCTGAAGTTTGTGTTTATCATTGCCTCTATAAGAGTTTTGCCACAAATATTTATATCTCCAGTATATGTTTCATTTTATCAGACTTTTGTTACTTTATCAAAATGGAAAAATCAATCATGCAAAATCAGTTCTAACTGGGATCACCAATAGCAAAATATACAAATTTTTGGAAAAAATAATGAATATTATCTTCAAGTCTTCCGGTTAGGAATGAATGTTTGAAACAAGACCCAAAGAGCACCAGTATTCCCGGGTGTGGTGGTGCATGTCTGTAATCCCAGTGGCTCTGCAGGCTGAGGCAGGAGGATTACAGGTTCAAAGCCAGCCCCAGCAACATAGCAAGGCCCTAAGCAATTTAGCGGGAACCTGTCTCAAAATAAAAAAAAAAAAAAGGATTGGAGATGTGGCTCAGAGGTTGAGCAACACTGGATTTGATTCTTGGTACCAAAAACAAAAAAGAAAAAAGCACCAGCATTTTAAAACTAACACAAAAATTCCTTCCCTCCACATGTGCAAACAGCCCCTCCCCATTCCCTCCCAGATGTCACACCACCAGCCATTGAACCATTAAGAACTGATCCTTTTGAGTTCAATGTAGCCCTAACACCATGGGATTCCCTTATAACACAGCTCTCCTCCAGGGATTGGTAATATATTCAGTCTCCCCTGTAGGTTAAGTTTCCAGAGAAGCAGACTCTAAGACAATGTTTAGCATACAGGATTTTTTTAAAGAGAGCTCTTGGGATCAACATCCTCAAGGGAAGGAAAGGGGACTGGACTGGACATGGAGTAGTTGGGCTGTGACACATTCTCAAAGTGTCACAGGCTCAGTTCACATTCTCAGAAGTCACAGCCAGTGCCACTGGGAGATCTGAGGCTGGGATGGCTCTTCAGGATCATTCCAAGTTGAACCATGAAGGACTCTAGCTCCCACCCACCACTCACTGAATGCACTTGATCTTGGGCAGAAAGCTCTCTTCAGTCCAGAAATTTCCTTTATGGGGCTGATAATTGTGGGATGTCTGCCAGCAGAACTTCAGCTTCTGGGGACATATATTCTCATTTCTGAAGGGAAATCTTGGTGGAATAACACACCATCTATCAATAACCTTCACTTCTAAGATCAAGTATGTCAAATGACTTCTTGAGCACAGAGATCTAGTGGCAAGAAAACACTGGGTATGAGTTGGCCAATAAGGGAATCCTAAAGAAAAAACTTGCTCTGAAAGCAGCTTAGTACAGAGAGAGTTGGGAAAACAACATTTTCTGGGTCGTTGGTATGGAATCAGGATGACACAGTACACCAGCTTCCTCTCCAGCTTCAAAATGTTTTTTAGGATCCACCTCAATCCTTGCCTCTAATTAGTGCTTTGCTACCCTACTAGCAGACCAAGTGTGTTCTTAGAGAACCAGCCCTGCAGGAAAATCCATGCACACACACCCCGTATGCACACACCCACCGAAAAAGTCGACTTTGATACATTTACCCGGAATTGTGCAATCAGAAAATCTAGAAAGAGGCGATTTCCATTTCAACGTTCATAAAATGTTGAATCATTTTGAAAAATAAAGTTTTATAGTTTAAATTATCAGGTAGGAAAGTGGCAGTGAGCCAAGTTGAGTAACTTAGTCTTTCTAGTACTCTGACTCCTCCATCTCTTAATCACTGCCAGACCTAAAGGAAACCCTGAGCTGCAGGGAACAGGTAGGTAGAGCTGTTCAATATGGTAGAAGCAGGCTTAGGATAGGCCATCATGAAACTCAGAGCCATCCGAATGAATGACACAGCAATAATGAACCTCCCCAGAGTTTGCACTTTCTGAGAAAGTGAAAATATTTTCAGCAATATTTCTTAAATTCACCAGAAAGATAAAGAGACAGGTAAAACCATCAAGAAATAGCCAGTCCTTCTTCTGAGCTGACTGGGTATTGCTTCACTCTGGTTGAGCAGGGGAAAACAATTACAACTGAACCTAAACATGAAGAGAAGAAAATGACTCATCTGGATTATTCTCCAGAATGACAGTGTTTGGTAAACAGCATTTCTTCATGCTGTTAACAGGTTTCTTTCTTGAACCTGGAGGAAGATCTTTCAAATGCATTTAGGAAATCTTGACTACCTCTCTCTTATGTAGTCACAGTGCACATTAGCTTATTAAGAATTCTGAGAAGTCCAATGGTAAATAGAACTTTTCAATTTTGTTGGAATGTGGGGTCCTCCAGAGTCAAGCCCAGGAAACACTTCCCCCAGAACATCCTGCAAAACTGGTATTTGAGGAACACAGTTTGGAAAATGCTGATCTAAACCTATCTGTTCTATTTGTGGATGAGCATCCTGAGGATCAGAGGCCCTCTGAGGTCAACATACTTGTTAGAGGCAGAGGAGGGACAAGAATGCTGGTTCCATGACCTTCCAACTAAAACTCACTTTCCGATCCTCTAAAACTATTGGAGAAGAAAAAAAAAATCAGATTTGCTACTTCGTAATCTAACTGTTGAGTGAGGGTTGATTTAAGAGCTGCCAAATTCATCTTAAATGGATCATTTTTCCCCTTTTTTCTTATTCATAGTGTTACTATGGTTTTCTTCTTTATTATTTCCAACTCTGGTTTGGGAGAGGGAGATAGAGACAAAATGTCTAAAAGTATTAATGATAAGGCAAAAGGGCATCTACCTGGGCCACTGAGGTATGTGTGTGCCCTTTAAGAGACTTGAAGGTTTCCTTAGGAAGCTAAGTGACTGATTTTGAGGATAAGGAAGTTGGGCCCTAAGACAAAGGAAGGAAGGAAAAAATGGAAGCAGATAGACCCCAGTGATGTGGCTACCAAATGGAATCCAGAGAGAACACACCAGGTCCCCGTAATGGACCCCAGAAAAAGAATACCTGCTTCCCAGTATAAAGTGACCTCCTGCCCTGAGTTGCAGTGTCCCTCTGCAGTGCCCTTTCTCCACCCCTCCCCACTCCCAAGGTCCTTTAGTGAAGGGTGATGAATGACTCAGGTAAGTACCAACTCTGGAACATGCTGTTTAGTGAATGACCTAGGCCTGCACCCACATGTGGGCACAGTACCCCAAGAAGTCCTGAAGCCCCAGGGAAAGAGGGAGTTGACAAGTCAGATGCATCCAAAGTGTGCCTGGAGTAAGAGTTGGAAGCAAGAGGTAACAAGAGACAGTGACATCTCTAGGCATCAGCTTCCCTTCCAAGAGTCCTCAGTTACATTGGAGAAAGGACTGAACAACTTTATTCAAAGAAAGGTAGAACTTCACATGAATTTAGTTGGATATTTAGGTAAAAATTGAAACTGAAAGCTAAAGGAGGCATTTAAGGTACACCAAGAGATGGACACAGGAATGTCCCATGAGGAAATCACTCAGCATGGCCCCTCATCCCTTCCAGTTGGATCAATTCCTGGGGGACGCCTATCACTTGCTACCCACAAAGCTCCTGGATTCTTTGCTGTGCTTCGTTATGTCCAATGTGGACTCAGCCCACTCCCCACCTGGTCCACTAAAGCAGCAAGTCACTAGTTTGGTACTCAGCAAATCCTGAGCCAGTCCCCTCAGGATTAAATGGCAAGATCAGTGGAAACAGGTCCAGAGAGGATGAAGAAAACAGACACATTCCATCTTCAGGACTAAAATACTAAGGAGATTTCAAAATTAAAATAAGACATGAAGGAGTCAGATAATAGTCTTGTATGGTCCTGACACCCCATAATATTGTCAGAACAGTTGTGATATGTTTTAATTCCCTGGAGCCCTAAAATACATTCAATCACTTTATCTTTCTCTGCTTTTCAGCACTTTTTCTCTAACTAAACCTATGACAACTCATGACAACATGTTCCATTGGATGTTTTCTGGTGGTGACTCACATTTGAATCCTTCTTTTCACTGACAGGGTGGGCTCAGCTCCCGTGCACTGGGCAGAGCCAACTTCCTCCTCCCCATCAGCATTCAGTACCTTTAAATGCAACCTCAGCAGCAGCCCAATCTTCCAATTTATCCTTTCCCACAAGGGAAGGAAAAATCTGAGCATTTTTTTCTAATGTATCATTCTTGTTTTGTCAAGTGTTGCGTTACTCCTCCCACAAGCAGCTTGCATTGCAAGAACCAGTCTGTTGGAACCCAGGGTGGATGAGGTTTCAGAGTTGTGTGGTATGCGCTTCACAGGTTTCAGAAGTCCTCCTCCTTGGGGTCATTATGATGGTTTTTCCAACCAGTTCTTTTCTAAGCAACAAGACTTCTGTATAACGTTTGCCAAAGCCACTGCTCCTCCTGAAAGTAATACCTTCAAGTGATACCTTTGAAATCAAATGTCAGTGCCCCATGCCATCCAACAGGCTATTTGCAAAGCTTTGGCCCCCAGTAGTCCTCCATAAATAGAACTTCCACGTCACAGGGTTCAGCTGGAAAGTCCAATGCTTCTATCAGTATTTTCTGTTTCAAGGGCTAATAATGGTTGTCCTCTACTAGCCAAGAAGGGGACTTTCTCAGATAATGGCATTGCCATACTCAACTATCCTTTGTGGAAGAATTTCTATTTCTTTTAGAAACAATTCTGAAACATCTCTCAGGATGTACCTTTTAAGTGGGAAAGGTTAAAGCGGTTAACCAGATTATATTAAACTATGGATATAAACACACTCAAATCTCTGAAACCAGGAAGCTGAAATGATTTAATTATTTTGTATTTTAAGTAAATGTGGGTGTGTGATTTATTTTATTGTTACTAAGGAATGGATGCAAGGGAAAACTTCTAGGCAGCATGGCTGAACTGTGTGTCTGTCAAGAAGTTTCATAATTTAGCCATGTTGAGTGATACCATCATTTCTTCTCCCTAGCTAGAAAAGTAATAACAATACATGAAGCTATAGGTCTGGAAGATAATCAGAGATTAAATGTGGAGAACAATGCAGAGGAAATGTAGTGCCATCAGAAACCATTTTCCAACTTCCTGTAGTTGCAAAAAGACTCCTTCACTTAGGAAGTGGGGAGAAATTTGCATTGGAAAATAATGGAAGCTCGAAAGACTAGAACTTGGTCAAATTCTGAGGGAAAAATTTTTTCTTGTCTTAATTAACATTTTTAGATGAATAAATCATAAATTTTCTAGACCAGAGCGTGGCAAAAAAATAAAAAAATTGGCAAAGGATTAGATAGTAAATATTTTAGGCCTTGCTGACCATGTGGCCTCTGTAGCAACTGGTCAACCTCCACCAACCATGGGGGAAAACTCAGAGAGCATAAAAAAAATGAATGAACTTGGCCATATTCCAATCAAACTTTATTTACAAAGACAGGCAAGAAATTGAATCTGTCCCACAAGCAGTAGTTTGCTGACCTCTGTCCTACACTATAATTTTTATGAAGGAGGGGACCTGCATTCCCAAGTACATTGTATATTGCAGGCACTCAATAAATATGTGTGAATGACATCAAAAACTGGAATATGGCCTAGTACTATCATTATGTGACCTTGGTTAACAATCTTTTAGGGTCTCAGTTTTTGGAAATACAAAATGGGAAAAGTAATGTTTATACTGCTTTTCTGGGATATCTGATAAGCCAATAGTTAAATCATCACTATTTACTGAGTTCTTGAAAAGTTCCATGCAAAGCAAAGTGCTAGAGCTAACTGCTATCTATCTTTATCTTCACATCTCCTAAATCATCTCAATTTTGTCATATGAGGAAACCAAGCATTCCAGTTTAAATAGCTTAGATCTCATAATTAATGATGGAAGCAAGATTCGAACTCCAGAAACTTCCCAGTTAAGTGTCGACACACATTGCTTCATTTTCCCTAAACCTTGGAAATTGAAATTAGTTATTGCAATATTATTGCTTGCATTGTTAAAAATAAGTCATGGAACATCTTGCTATTAATAATTTATTTGCAATTATTTGTGGAATCCTCTTGACCTTGTATGATGGTTCAGCCACCATCATTGGGGAAAAGAAGGACATGGATGGTAATTCACATCCAGCCCCTTCAGTAGCATGTAAAAACTGATGAACTAAAACAAAGGGGGGTTGTTCATTGTTAAAATTCTGGATATCTCATAGAACTAAGGAAGAAATGAGTAAGGACTTGAGATGAAAGAGGACCCAAGCAACAGAACATTGATAAATGGAACAATACCTCCCAAACATCTTCCTCTCAGTATCTCAACTCCTGTTTCAAATTTCCTGGAAAGAGAGTCTCTTTTACCCAGTAGTATCAGGCATTTCTGTCCTTATATCAGTCAGCTACAGTCAAGGAACAAAACTTGTAGTGGTGTTATACCATTGATAGAATGGAACCATCAGGCAGGCAGCATCAAGAGTCAATCAACAAGATCTACCATAGATGGGATGCCAAACTTCCATCCCTTCTCCGGCTGACTCCACCTGACACACATTGCCCTTTTGTGACATTTTGGCCTAAAAATAAGAAGAGCATTAGACATTAAGCATTTTTTCTAATCCTCTATTGTGGGCCCCCCACACAATAACAAAGGCATTGTTAAAGAGTTCCCAATGCCTCTACCCACTCAGATTCAATCTTCTACCCCTTCTACCTATCTCTTGCCACCCATCTGTCTCTTGTCCCTTATCTGTAATCTTTGGGTCCCATGACCTGTTGATGTCTATGATCTTTCATCAGCCCTGCCTACCTCATCTATTATCACACGTAAACATGTTGATAGCAAAAGAATCCTCCTTGTTGGTTTGTAGCTTAGCCATCTGTCAGCACTCATTCTCATGACTCCAATTTTGTAGGTAGCTCCGTGTTTTATAATTGCTGTGGCTGAAAATACAGCCTTAGTGTCATGACTGTATTTTTTACTACCAAATGGAATCTTCATCCTCATTAGTTTTTTGTCTTACTTTATTCTTGACCTTATTCTGCAATAATTTTTAGAGCCTGAGTGCTAGTTTCTGGTCAGCCCAGTAAGGAAGTGACTGTTGAGTGGATTCTGGTCTTTCTTGGGTGAAGTGTGGTTGTCATTTCTATTCCACTGAGAGTGAGATACTTGGGAGAAGTATTTAGATTATGAACCCTGGAAGGTTGGAAAACCCATTTTAACTGTCACCATTCTTAATTTGAATTGTCTTTTGCCCCTCTACTTGCCCTCCTCAACCCAGAACAACCTGTTGCTTTCTGCAAGCCCACATTATACCAGGAAACAGGGCCTGTGCTCCCCCGAGAGAGCGCAGAGATTTCTGTCACAGAATATCTGGAAGGCATTTGAGGGGGTCTGGGGACATTTCAATCCATGGTCCTCTGTACAGTTCAGCTATTGGTATTTTTTTCCTTCAGACCTTCAAATTATTGTGCCAAAAATGAAAATATTCCTAGCTAATAATAATCACTTCTGTTTATGATCCTAAACTAATTTCCTAGCACTTAGCTAAGTACTTTATAAGCATTATTTCATTTGATGTTTTACTAAAAGTCTATGTCCATGTCATAGATGAGGACACCAAAACTTATAGAGAGCTTAAGCAAGTAGCTTTGCCACATAGCCGATAAGAGGGAACCCTGGGACTTGAACCCAGCTGGTCTGCCGCCTCTACCAGAGCTCTAAATCCCTTGCAAGTTGTTTTGAGTTTTTTATTTGTTTGTTTGTTTGTTTGTTTTTCTTTTCCTGACTTCACAAGTTGCTTTGACCATTACTATTATAAAATATTGGGGGTTTTTAAACTGACTTATGTTAGTTTGCTATCTTTTTTAGCATGAGATTATTAGGTTTGATTCAATAGCCATCTACATCCAGCCAGAAAAATCTGATCTCTGATTTCCTTATGGAAATCAATGGATAAACAGAATTCATTCTCTCATCCAATTCATATTTTTTGCTTTCTTATTATGTGCCAGGCACTGCACTAGGCTTCAGGACAAATCTGGGAATGAATGGTCCCTTTCCTCCTGGAGTTAAGAGAGCAAGGCAGAGATGAGAGTAGGAAAGAAGAGAAAGAAAATAAGAGAGAAAAAGAATTGGAAAAAAACAAACACTACTCTGGTGAAATTAATAAAAAATTAATCAAAACTTACTCTGCAGAAAAATTCTCAAGACTGATTTTAGTCTCTAAATTTTAGCCTGTAAATATGGAAATGCCTTACATGTCTCTGATGTAGGTCCTTCTGAGCTAGTGGGTTCGGCAAAGAAAGATAAAGTTCTTTTCCATAAAATGCTGTGGTATATTCTAATTCATTCATTACTCTTAGCCAATTAAAAACTGCTTCGTTGCTATATCCTTGAAAATCATGGTAGATAAAGGAATGGAACTGATTCAAAAACAAAGCAAGTATAAAGGAAAGGAATTTTGTCTTCATTTTGGGGCTTATATGTGGGAAATCACAGTAGTATTAATCTAAGAAAACAAATCACCTCCTTATTCTCAGAAACCTACATTAATTTCATAACTAATAGAAGGTCAAATTTCATTACAGCAAATACCACGGCAAAAATCTTCAGAATGACACTAAGATTTTGAATGCTTTTCATTTTTCAACAATAATGATACAATGAAATTCTGCTAACAGAATCTAGAAGTCAGTCCTCTGTATTTTAACTAAGGAACAAAGGAACAAAGTGCTTAAGTAGGAGAATAAGGAAAGCTTACTTTTCCCCTTAGATTTATTATTGGCCAAGATAATGATACAAAATGATACAGATTAAATCAAACTGAATTAAGCTCTCGTCCAAAGATAATTTTTGTTGAAGTGATTTTTGAGGTTCTGAATGGTTTTTCCCCTCTTGTTTGCTTGATTTTTGTTTTGTTTTCTTTAAATTTACGTTCCCTTTGCACATTCAACTTATGCCAGGTTTGGGAGGGGAAAGCTCTGATAATTCTGCAAGATGGTAGATTGCCATGTTTGGGTTGATTAGGACAAGGTTCCAATAAAGCATCCAAATGCGCTGGTAGCCTCTCAGTTAAACCTTCAAATCCTTAGAGGTGCTTCTCATCACTAAAACAACAGACCATAAAGTTTGCTTTATGCAAGTAGATTTATTTCTTTATTTGTACTCATACACAACCATAAAGGTTTATCTTCTGATCAGAGAAAGAAAATAAACAAAGCAACAAAGGTCTTCACGAAAGAGGATATATGAGCCAAATTAACAAGGTCTTTGTTCTTTCCAGGTTAACAAGAAATAGGAAGAAAGAAAAAAGTAGAACCAGGAAAGAATGCAGGCTCCATGATTTTATGCTACTTTGATTCGTGATAAGCAAACTTCAATGTGTGTTTAAAATCTCGAGGATTTATATTATTAACCAAACAAGAATTTTTACAATCAGGGAACATTTGTCTGGTTTCCCCCTCGCCTCCTCCCTCCCCACCCATCCCCCCAACCAGCACACACAATTTTTGTAGAATATTTTGTTGGCTATAATTAAACTATGTGTGTTAATTAGGATTAGATTTTAAATGCACTGCTTGGGAAGTTGAAAAATACAGGATCTGAATGAGCCCAAATTGAGATGACACTTGAATTTTCGCAGATGTTTCCATAATCCTAATTTCAAATTGATTGTACTTCCTGAACAGTGAGAAGCCATTTTCAGTTATTTATTCAGACGTGTGCACTACTTTTCCCTCTGCCAGTGGGTAGAAAATATCTAGCACTTTCGTTAACTCCTTCAAATAGACCGTTTTCTGAGGCAGGTTTTGATGGGAGGGGAACCAAATAAGTCCCACCTGCTTCCAGGGTCACCCCAGAGCGCATGTGCAGGGACCAGCCGAACTCTGGACTCCAGCAATTTCTCTCTTGCCTGCTCCTTGTCATGAATTCAGCTGGCTTTTGACTACCATTGCACAACAGGCCAGGGAAAAAGCAAAGAGAGGAGAAAAGAAGTTCCCAAATTATTGGCCAGCGACAGCCCATAATATGTGACACTTGATTCAGCCGCAGAGATATGCAGCAGACTATGGTACATAAGCCCAGGGTTTGGACCCAGCAGCACGGCCACCTGTAAAACACATTCCCAAATAAATGGCCTGTAAAAAAGATAAGCCCCCGCCAAATGGAAGAACATGGGTACGGAGCAGCATTTCAGCTAAAACTGCAAGTCCCCCAACGTGTCTGGAAAATCAGAAAGCGAGATTTTTTCTTGCACTTACGTGGATTTCTCTCTACATTTTATTTTACGCTCAACCCAGAATCCAGAGAGTCTTCAGAAATCCTGTCTTGGAAGCAACCCCACTCCCCTGACAAGTCTTCTCTTTGATTGTAATTCCTTGCAGCTTTCCTGCTGGGGGTGGGGGGGCTCCCTTGAATTAGCGGCATCTTGCCTTCTTCCACCTGTAACGATTTCCCACTCAACTGTAAGACAATGGCCATGATTGATCTAATGAGGGACTGGAAAAGCCAGCTGATTGCTATAAATAGTTGAAAGCAAAAACTTGTGCTTGGCTTCCCAAAGAATTTCTCATCAACTCTGGTACCCTAACCTAAATAGGTAAGCAACTCGTGGCAAATTAGGTGAGACATTTAAACGGTTTTCCTGGTGGGAGTTTGTATAGAGGGCAACCCGGAATTCAAGCAGACAGAGATGACTGATGGAATATTCATGTTTTAAAGTAACAATCATGTGTCATTCTATATGTCCCATGAAGACAGAAAATAATTTTTTTTCATTTTTAACGGAAAATAGTTTGAATAAAATACAAGTATATCTAAGGCTGGAATGCTGGATTTTTTTAAATGGCTATTTAGCTTTTTTAAAAATAATATTTGAAGTCCAGCAGAAATAGCTTCTGTGCCTTCATTTGTTAAAGAAAATAGCAAGCTGCAAAGGTACATAACAGTAATTCACATAATATCCCTGAAAATCGGATTATTTTTTTTCCTCATTGCATTTTTAGCCCTGTTTAACCCTGGCTGCACATTAGAATCACCTGATGCCCATACCATAGCCCTGATAATTAATTACATCAAAATAGCTGTGCTTGGAATCCAGCAATCACTATTTTTAAGCTCCCCAGGTGATTCCAATGAGCATCTGGGTTAAAACTAGTTATTGTAGGAAGCAGTCTACAATAGGTTGGAGGAACTTTTTTCTCCTGTCCTATATGCAGAAGGAAAAAAAGGTGAGTAACATGGTCCTTGATTCTCCAACTCCTGCCCCAGCACTGGTTCCAGAATTAACATGGCAACATAAACATGCCTAAACTTATTCCCCATTGCTCACAAGAGCCCTTTCCCCCACCCCAGAATCACAAGAACCCCTTAGATACTGTGGTACAGGCCATTTAAGTCACTTGCCTAAGGCTACCAACTAACAAGTGGCAAGATTAGATTTTAAAGCAAACAGCATTGGCTCTAGAGTCTGTGCTTTTTACCATTACAAGGTCAAAGCTTGCATGTTGTAGGCCTCTGAACCAAACCCAGCCAAGGACCTGTTTTTGTTTGACTCCCATTAAGTTATCAAAATGCTTAATATTGTGTGCCCATATGTTGAGTGTCAAATCTCCAGTTCACCTTAATGCCAACCACTCCACCATCTTCACAGTGAGCACATTTCAATCATTTACATCAATAGCTTTTCTTCTGCAGGCACTTGAATTTGCATCTCTCTGCTAAGGTGGAAAGGGTCCTTGAGGTTATGGTGAAGTCACAGAGGTATAAATGCTGTCACATATTTCCAACACTTACATACTGATAAAGAGTAAAATTGTCCTTGCCTACTCATCTGATAGAAGCAATTCTCATAAAAAAAGAGATCCAAAGGTAGGAGAGAGATTTAATCATTTATCAAGATGTGAGTCCCTGAACACAATTTATAATAAGCAAGTTTATTGAAACTGATGTCCCTCCCTAATTTTATTCATTTAGTTTTTATTCATTCATTCATTTAGTTTATACCTGCCAAATAGAAGACAAGTTTTAAATGAGACTCCAAAAGGGCATTGCCCTGCATGTTCCATTAAATGGCAGACATTGTTAGACATTTTTCAGACACTTTTTCAGCTAATATTTAATGCATTCAACTTAATGTTACTAGTATGAATATTTTGTTAATACGGTAATCTGAGAGAATAAGGAGTTAGGGTATTCTCATTTGTTCATTTAATAACTATGAATGAACAACTGTCACATGCCAATGACTGTTCTAGATGACCCAGGAGTTTGAACACGCCTGAGAGGTTGTTTAACCTCCATCAGCAATGTTCTGTACATGATATAATATCTTGTAGGAAATGATTATTAAAACTTAAAGAATTTTGCAGGCCTGTTGTTAAATCACTGGTAACTTGAAATTAGTCATTTCTAATGTATTTATAACCACAGAAATCAGCAGAAAGTGCAAATCAGGGCTTCTGGTTTGGGAGATTTTGTTTGTTTGAGAACCAGTTTCTAACACAACACTATTCATATGTGATGGTGACTTCTCTAAGGCTACTTATGCATTCAACTTCAAACCCGTCTGCCTCTAAAACCAGGGCCAGTTCTTCTCTACCTGAACAAAAAAGCCTCCAGCCTCAAAGGACATAAAACATATACAGAAAGAAACACATCAATACTTAAAACATGGATTAAATTTCAACTTACCTGGAGAATAACTTAATATCCCTTTGCCTCAGTTTCCTCCTCTTTAAAGAGGAAGGATAATAACACCTCACGGGATTGTTGTGAAGACTCAATAAATCAATAAAAGTAGAAAGGATGAAACACTGCCCTGTCTGACACTTAGAACTATATAAATGCTGGTTGTAGTTGTTATTAAAAGAATAAACAAAGCAAGTTGAGCATCTGCATATGTACAAATGTGTGCACCAGAGAGAGGAATAGAGAAGATTTTGAGTGCATACACTAGACAATTATTTCTCTCTTTCCTTTCCATTTTGCTCAATTGAATAAAAGCTCTTCTAATTGTTCAATGGTTCTAGGAACCAACTGAGCTGATTGTGACAATTTCCATCATAGTAGAAGAAAGAAAACTGCTTTATCAAGCGGGAGATTCATTTGAATCAGAAAGAAGAATATCCAGTCTATGCTTCCACATCCCATCACAGGCTCACCAAGATTCCCTGAGGTTCAAAGCAACATGGGAGCTGTGCCCCCACCATGCCCACTGGCCGCTGTACCAATCAGGACATGGCCAGGCCATTTTCTATTTTTCTGTGATTCTTTGGAAAACAAGTATTATGAGTGTTTAAGATGTTTTAAATGTGTGATCAACATAGGTTGTCATTATTTCTTTTTCTTCTTTTCTATTTTTTTCTATTTTATCTGTTTGTCTTTCTTTCCTCTTTTAGTATGATTGTGTTGATTAGTTATGCCAGCACCTTTTTTTTTTCCAGGAGTCATGTCATTGCATGCCCACTGAAATAGGTAAGTATTATCACTATTCACAGCTACACATCTGAAGGGAACAATTCTCATATTAGGGAATTAAAAAAGGGGAGAAAGGATACAAGGAGAGAGGCATTTCGTCATCTACCAAGATGCGAGTCCCTGAACACAATTTATAAAGAGCATTTTGTGTTTCATTGAAAATTCAACATGAACTTTTACTTTAAAAATCACATTTAGATAGTAGAATGAATTGGACATAGCTTTCCTATGTTCACATATGAATACACAATCAATGCAACTCCACATCACATACAACCACAAGAATGGGAAGTCATATTTCATGTATGTATGATATGTCAAAATACATTCTACTGTTACATATAACTAAAAAGAACAAATTTTTAAAAATCATATATAATCATTGTGGTTGTTAAAAATAAAGAAGATGTAAGCCGTCTTTCTAGAAGTAGCCATGCAATTTGTAAGCTGAAGATTGAAAGTCATTTGGTTGTTATTAAAGTCACTCAAAGATCCACAAAGATCAGCAAAAAAATGGCAACTTGGACTGTCCCAGAATTTAAATCTCTGAGGGGTGAGTGTGTCAGATTTAGTGTTTCTTATTTCATTAGTTGTCAGATTAAGCAGTCATTAGTTCAATCAAATTACTTAATATTATTACTTCATATAAAATGCTCCATAACTTCTGTATATATCAAAGTGTATAATTTATACCAAAACCATTACTTGCCAATATTTGGGGACCTTGGTAGGAAATCAAAATGCCATCTAGTCTAGCCAGCTAGGATGAAATGCCTTTTCTTCTATGCCTGAGAACTGCCTTCCCTCAGCCTTTGTCATACACTTTGTCAAGATTTTGGGCTAAATAGATGTAATAGATGTATATATGGCAGAATAAATTACTCTGAATGCCACCATATCCCACTGTCCAACTGCACTGAAACTTCCTGCCCAGACTCTTAATGATATGATTCAACTCAGTGTCCAAAAGAAGGAAGAAACTTAGCAAAACAATAAACAAAATGGATTTAAGCTGAAAGTTGGAGAAAATTATAGAATGAACTTTTGTTTTGTTTCGATGCTGGGGAATCAAAACCAGGGTCTCATGCATAACCGACAAGCACTGTATCCACTCAGCTACAACATCAGCCCCAAGTAAATTCTTGAAATAATGATGGCTTCAAGCTAACTTCCAAAGGAAGCTGGGTATAAGTTCTCCCTGTCTGTCCCACCCCCAGCTCCATCCCCTCTGGCTCATATTTTCTGTGGTTATAAATTTTGAGGATTATTGAGATTTGATATTTTGAGGTTTTATTTTGCTTATTATTTTTTTAACTTTAGGAATAGCTTCAAGGCAAACAAAATTTGGTGTGGTCCCTCTCTTCCAGAAGCATCAACTACATTTAAGTCAGTGAACATTTACGGAATGCCTAAGCTCCATGGGATGTTCCAAGGTCTTCTATACCCTCCAGAAGATTGTACTCTGACCGAGATAGACACATACTAGAAATTGAGAAAAGATCACACTTATGAATTAAACCAATAAAGGTGTTGAAAATAACTGAATTGACAATTCGAAAGAACAGATTTTTTTTAACTTTAAATTCATTTCTCTGGTGATAATTGATTATAAACAACTTGGGCAATTCAGAAAAGTCCTCCAAAGACAGGAAACATTCCCTAAATATCATCACTATTACCTAATTTGTTGTATAGTCTGCCAGCCTGAAAGACAAATGAAAAAGTGTAAACATAAGAACTAGGTTTAGGGTAGAGCTGACAAGTTTTGACGCCTGATCAGATGTGGCGAAAACTTACCATAATTTTCAAAACTAAGCAACATGGTGCATAGCAATACAATAAACTAGATAAGGAACATGAGAGAGCAGTTAGTTGACTTAAAGTATAAAGACAGATGTCAATTTATTTGAGCAGGAGGTGATAACAGTGGAGCCACATGGAAATTCTATATGTGGATGGTTGGGCTGAGCAGTTACTACCAAGAGTACTCCTGAGGTATCCAAATTTAAACTCACCATTTTGATTTATTTTTTATTGTGTTGAAATGCACACAATATACAATTTACCATCTTAAACATTTTAAGTATAGAGTTCAAGGGTATTAAATCATGCATAACGTGCAGCCATCTCCGCCCTCCATCTCCATGATTCTTTCCATCTTATATAACTGGACCTCTCTATCCATTTAACAGTGACTCCCTGTCTCCTTTCCCTCCCTCTCCTGGCAATCACCCTTCCAATGTCTGTCTCTGTGATTATGACTATTCTTAAGTTCTCACAAGAGTGGAACCATGACACTACTTGTCTTTTTGTGACTGGTTTATTTCACTTAACGTAATGTCTTTGAGGTTTATCCACATTGTATATATGTCAGAATTTCCTTCCTTTATAAGGCTGAATAATATTTCATTTATTTGTTTTCCATGTTTGGCTCACCCATTTTTAATGAACACTTAGTTGCTTCCATATTTTTAGCAATCATGTGTACATATATTCATTGAGTTGCTGCTTTTATTTCTTTGGGGCATGGATCCACAAGTGGAATTACCAGATCCCATACTAACTATATTTGTATTTTTTTAGTTCAAATTATTTAGTATTATTATTACTTCATATAAAATGCTCCATAACTCCATGCTGTCTCCACAGAGATTGTACCACTTGACAGTCCCATCAACATTGTACAAGAGTTCTGATTTCTCCACATCCTCACCAACACTTGTTATTTTCTGGGATTTTTGTTATTTGTTAATATGATAGCCATCCGATAGGGTGTGAAGTGGTATCTCATAGTTTGATGTGCATTTCCCTAATGACTAATGATGCATCTTTTCTTATGCTTATTAACTATTTGTATAACTTCTTCAGAGAAATATCCATTTAAGCCTGTTTGTTTTGAATCAGGTTATTTGGATTTTTTTGGTTGCTGAGATTCAGTTCCCTCGTATTCTGAAAATCAGTCCCTTATCAGATACATGGTTTGCAAATATTTCCACCCGTCTGTGGGGAGCCTTTTTAATCTGTTGATATTGTCTTTGACGCACAAGTTTTTAAATTTAACTTTATTTTTAAAAGATCATTTTATTTAGTTATTTTTATATTTTTTAATTTATTTTTTGAACCAGAGACTGAGTCCAGGTGTCTTAACCACTGAGCCACATCCCTCTCCCTTTCTATTTTTATTTAGTTATTTTTCTATTTTTACTAAGTTGCTGAGACCTCACTAAGTTCCTGAGGCTGGCCTCAAATGTGTGATTCTCCTGCCTCAGCCTCCCAAGCTGCTGGGATTATTGGTATATGCCACCATGCCTGGAAAAATATTATTTTAAACTCTGCATCACAAAATCAGAACTGTGGTAAGAATTAAAAAGACTGAGTGTATTTCCATCCTGATCATCAATTCATACGATATTCAGTATAAAGAAGTATCAAAAAGATAGGCATCAAATTCAAGAAATTATTCCACATTCACAAATAACTTCCATCAATGTTCATCAGTAATTCCCAATACCAACCACCTATGAAAATATGAATCTATTGAAACACCAAGGGCATGGGCTTTGTTTTGTTCTACAAATGAGACAACAATGTCCCTATGAATTAAATGGTTAATAACAGTAAAGAAAGAAAACAACATAGGTAAGACTGAGAATGAGAAGCCTGGAATCTTGACCACCTACATCTTACTCACTGGCCACTGTAGCTGCCAGTCCAAACATGAGTGACAGGTAAGTCATCTCTTTTACAGATCTTTAAGGGTCTTAAGGATCTAAGCTCACTCAATTCCTGAGCAAAATTTAAAAAAAAAAAAAAAAAAAAAAAAAATGGAAACCATTGGCCATGCACCCAGTGTCCATCTTCCCTTACCCCTTGCTAGCAGATTTCCTATGGTGTTTATGTAGGCCACAACCTCAGACCTGAACAATTAATTCTGACTGGTCTTAGCCAACAGTGAGACTTCCTTTGCTCCTTCTTACTCATTAATATAGGAACATGGATACAGTTTGGGTCCTAGAAAAATTTTGCCTTCTTAACAAAAGAAAAAAAGAATGGAAAGCCCTTTCTCTCCCTCTTTTCTTCCGTTCCCTCAAGACGTTATCTTTTGAGCTTCAGCAGCCATTTTAAAGACCATACAAGAAAACATAAAAAACATGTTCAGGAGAGCAATACAAGAAAACTCAGAAAATTGTGGATCTTTTATGACATCTCTGGAGTGCTATACACACCCTGGAATCCCTATCTCCAAACTATCCGTTGTATGCAACCATTAATTGACCGTATGCTTTAAGTTACATTAACTTGAAAAGAAAAGCAATCCCAATAGAACTTGTAGAGCACCTAGTAAACAATAGGCACTCAATACATGTTAATTAAAATAAAAGTAATGGGTACTTTAAAGATCACTAGGCTCAGATGCTCCTCATAGAATCTAGATTGAGTTTAACTAAAGTAGTTGCCAGGGGTAGACACCCAGTTCCAAAGTCCCGCATGTCACTAACACTAGCTTTACCCACTATCCATATCTGGATGTCGACATGGTTCCTCACATGGCTCTCCAAAGCGGTTGGATACATGCCTTGAGACTATCCAATTTACTGAGTCCCAGCAAGGTCCTGTCCCCTCCCACACACAGGGTCCGACATTCTCCATCAGATCAGTTTTCTTTTCACTCCTGGGGCATTGCTATGAACTTCTGATCTTTTCCTACTTCTTTTTACACCCTTGACAACAGCCAGGTTAGAATGGAAAGAACAATAGCCTGGCAGAGTGAGAGAAATGGAAAGGGAACAGAGGCTAGAATAATCCATCAGCTGGCTAATCCATCTCTGAATAATTCATAAACTGGCTAATCCGACCCTGTCGTCCTGTCTATACATCTAGGAAAACAGAAGGGACCTTCAGGCCACTCGCCTTTGAGCTTCTTCCAAAAGGCTCTGATCTCTCAGGGCAAAGCCAAGAATTGTTCCTGCCACCATCACATCCACAGGGCTTGCCAGGGACGGCCGTTCAGTCACATGCTCTTCTCTGTGGTTTCACTAGCACCACAGTAAAATACTTCAGGCAGAGAAAACACAACATCAAAGAATTAGAAGGAAATGAGGTCATCAGAATCAAGTCTCCAGTGTTCCCAGGAAGATAACTTAATGGCTGGGAGCATGAAAATACCACCTTTAAAATCTGATTCTAGATCTCCCTTCCTTCCCAAGGACAAGAGTAGACATTTCTCAGTTCCCATCCCTGCACTCACAAAATAAAGATCCCGGGTCATTCTGCACTTCTTCATTAACCTGGCATGGAGAAATGGGTGAATACAGTGACATCTGTTATCAGTAAACTGTCTTTGATAAAAGTTTTTTTGTGTGAGTGTGTGTGGTATCAGAGATTGAACCTGGGGGTGCTTTGCCACTGAGTCACATCCCCGGCCCTTTTTATTTTTTTATTTTTTTTTGAGACAGGGTCTCACTAAGCCATCCTCCTACCTCAGCTTCCTGATTTGCTGAGATTATAGGCATGCATCACCACACCTAGCAGGAAGTCTAGATTTTAGGGGGCAAATGGTTTAATTCACAGACAATCCTCCAGCAGTTGATAGTGGGACATCTCTATAATAGAGAGATTTTTGAAGTGCCAATATTCATATCTATACTTTGGTAAGGAAAAATCACTATCCCTCTTGGTTGGGTTATAATAATCCAGAAATGCCCACTCCTGCCTTTAGCAAGAAGAAAAACTACAAAGGAATGAAAGGAGATAACAACAGTCTCATTCTCACATCTTCACTCTTTTGTCCACTCTATCTGGGCACTGTGCTAGTCACAAGGACTCATGGAAGAATTAGGCGCAGCCTGGCCCATGGGAGTTCACACATTTGGGTAGAATCAGTCATTTAGAAGTCTTAAATTAATCATATTGGGTCTTCACCCTCGCCTTCATATAAACCACATAGAATTTCAAACTGTTGCAGTCAGAAAAACTTTAGAGGGCTCTCAGTGGAGAAGAGAAGACAACGAAAGATTTAAATGACCCATCAATTAGTTTATTCTCTGAATAATTAAGAAACTGGCTACTTCAAAGTAGCACCTCCAAATTAGAACTGGGCACATAACAGAGGTGCTCAATGACATGGGTAGGGGGTTGAGGATATAGCTCAGTTGGTAGAGTGCTTGCCTTGCAAGAACAAGGCCCTGGGTTCAATTCCCAGCACTACCACCACCAAAAAAAAAAAAAAAAAAAAAAATGACCTGGGTAAATGGATAAAGGAATCCTTCTCTACACACTAATATATAAAAAAGCAAATCCACCTCTGAAGGGTGAGAGAGCACACTCAGACGAAGAAGTCTCCCAAGCTCTAGTGCACTTTCTTGCCATGCAGCATGCCACGCAAATGAAAATAAAACCTGTTATTATTGATCTAGACCTCCCTTTGTCATTCACACTTGGAGGTTCTTGTCACCAGGCTTTGACCTGCTTCATAAATTTTAATAGAGCATTTTAAAAGGAAATATTCTATTGACGTACAGCAATACAGGCAGAAAAGCGAACAAACTGTAAGGGGACAGCTCAAAATATTTTTACCATGTAATCATTCTTGGTTAACCACTATCTGGATTAAGAAATAGATATTATCAGCACTGAGAGGGCTTCCTTTGCCTCTGCCTTGGCCTCTTCCTCCAACACACACACACATACACACACACAGGGTAACTGCTATTCTAACTTTTATCACTTCTGCACAGATTTGGGGACCTATTTTTAAATTTTATTTAAGTTATTAACTCTAATGTTTTTGTGCATGGTTTCTTCTCATTCAGCTTTTGATTGTGAGACTCCTGTAGTTGCATGTATTAGTTACATATAGTGCTTGGTCAGGTATACACTCATTCTTGCCTGGGCAAACAACACATCACAATTCATTCTTCCAACCGTTCTACCATTGAGGGACATTTGTGTTGCTCCCAGTTGGGGATATGATGACTATGACTGCTATAGATATTCTAGGTTGTTTTTTTGGTTTGTTTTTGGTATAGATATATTCCCATTTCTCCTAGATACATATAACAAAAGGTGGAGCTTATAGACATAGTTGGGTTAAATATTATTAAAATTCTTCAGTTTTCCAACATGGTTTCAGTAATTGACTTTTCCATTAGCAGTGTATGAGTCTCAACCTGTCCTTGCCAACCTTTAGCCCTTCTGATGAACATGTGGCATCTCACTGTGGTTTTATTAATTTACTTCATAAGATGACTAATTATGATGAGCACCTTTTCATATGAACATGGGGCCTTTAGATAAAGGTTCTTCAGACCTGTCATTTTAAAATTGGGCTATCTTTTTTTTTTTATTGATGTATAGAATACATTTTTATATTTGGAATATGAAATTCCTGAAATTTTTTCACTGAAAATTTGCATTACTTTTTAAAAGATTTATTTATTAGTATTACATTTTTTTAATTTTTAAATTTGTTTAATTAATTATACATGACAGTAGAATGCACTTTGATTCATCATAGAAAATGGAGTACAATTTCTCATTTTTCTGGCTACACATGATATAGAATCCCACAGATCATAGAGGTACATATAGGTACATAGGGTAATAATGTCAGATTCATTCTACTGCTCTTCCTATCCCCATACCCCCTCCCCTCCCTTTACTCACTCTACCTAATCTAAAGTAACTCTATTCTTCCCTAGCCCCTCCGCCCCCCATGGTGAATTAGCATCAGCTTATCAGTGCCTGCAGGGTTGGCTGCACCTGGAGTTGTCTTCCTGTGGGAGTGCATTACCTTTTGACTTTCTTTATGAGGTCTTTAAATAGGCAAAAATTCTTTCATTTTAATGAAGTCCAATCTGTCAGTCTTTTCCTTTATGGTTGGTCCCCTTTGTGTCCTGTTTAGGAAACATTTGCCTATTGCTGGTTGGTGAAGATACTGCTCTTCATTATCTTCTAGAACTGTGCTGTCCACTGGTGTTGCCACTACCCATGTGGCTATATAAATTCAGATTAATGAAAATTAGACAAAATTAAAACTAGAGTCTTCAGTTACATGAGCTGTATTTCAAGTGGTCAGTAGCAGTATGTAGCTAGTAGAGAGTGAACAGCAACATTTCCAAGATTTCTGGTGGACAATACTGATTCCAGAAGTTTTGTTGCTAACTTTCAAATTGTTGCCCATAATCCACCCAGAAATAACTTTTTTAAAGGTGAGGTAGGGTAAATCTTTCCTTGAGTACATGGATGGAATGTTTGACAATCAGAACATGTACATAAAATTTTGTATGAGCAAAGAAATAAACTTTGCATTACACCACTGGGATTTTGGTATTTGTTCATATTATTGCTTATTTAAAGGAACAATCTTTTTAGACAGGGTCTCACAAGTTGCTTAGGGCATCACTAAGTTGCAGAGGCTGGCTTTGAACTTGCAATCCTCCTGCCTCAGCCTCCAGAGCCATTGGGATTACAGACATGAGCCACCATGCTGGCTTTAATGATCTTTAGCATGACTAGTCTACCTGTTCTGTCCTTCCTTAACCTTCGGTTTCAATGAATACTTTCTTTTGGGCTCATCCCTATCCTACTTTTCCTTCCTTTTCAAGAACTCAATTTTAGTGTTAAGGGGCAAGGTCAAGGGCAAGCCTATTGACAGGGTGCAAAGCCCAAGGTGAGGAAGCAACTGAATTCAGAACTAGCCAGTGATGAGGCCACACAGGTCAGCCTTCCTTTACATTGGTTGATCCGACTGAGCATGACTGAAAGATCTAGGCTCTAAGTGCAAAAATCAGAATGGAGGAATTTGATTGCTTCATCTGGCTGACTTTGTTAACTTTATTACATAAGTTCCATGTGATTCTTCTTCTGAACTGAAGTTCTACGTCCAATAACATCATCATTTAGATTCTTCATTCATTCTCTAATATTGTTACCATGGGTCAAACAGCTCTTGAAAAATAAAATGAACAAGGTGGGCATGGTCCCTGCTTCATGGAGCTTACAATCTAGTACAAAGAAACAAAAGTGCAGAGAGGTGAAGGAGCTTGTCCTAAGCGACAGAGCTAAAAAGAGGCAGAGCCAGGATTCCAACCTATCCATACCTGTGATTCAATCCAGTCGTCCCCCCCGAAAGAAGCAGACCTTCTAGTTGCCCATGGCATTTATGGAAGCAATGGCTACACTTTCCTTCCTCCTGAAAAAGACTCGTGATGGTGAGAGAAAATGATCAAATGAACTCAATTATGTTATTAGCGATTTTGAAAGAGGTGTTGATTTTCATTAAAACACAATTATAAAAACTGCACAAAAATTAAAAATCAAACTCAGTTTTGGGGGCCAAAAGCACAAGGCTAAAAGACTATCCTTTCCCTTTATAAACACCTTAACCAAGGTGTGAAGAGATTCGGTGACAGGTGTATAATTTTGCTGATCCCGTAGAAGCATTTAAAATGTGGAAAAACCAGAGAGTTGGCTTAGACTAGATCCTTTGCCTTAGCTTCGGCGGCTTCAATGTGGTCATTTCAAGACAGATTTCCAAAGTTAATTGTGTTTTCCTGTAAAATGAAGCATTAATTGTAAGTTGTAGAATATTAAAATGGAATGTATAATACAGTACTCAGACGGTTTGTTGTAGGTTTTTTTTTCTCTCAAATAAAGCTACTGCACATGATGTGCCTGTAATGGTATTAATTATTTATCACTCTATGTGGAGAAAATATCAATTATAATAAAGTGTAAAAGGGCTATTAGCTTTTCTGAACAATAAATAAAGTGGAAGTTGTGAGATCAATATGATGAATATATTAAGTTAAAATTCTCTTTTGCCATAACTGTTGATAGGATTTTATGTACCAATCTCATGAAAGTGTTATAGACATTTAAAAAAGAAATATATTAAATAAAAATAAAATCTATTAAAGAAGGTAATTTTAAATATTTAATGATATAATTAAGTCTTATTAATGTAACAGTCTTTATTTTTCAGATTAAAAATTCACAGGACTGTCATCTCTTTCATCTTAATCAGACTCTGTGTTTGTTGTAATTATTTGTTATGTATTTTCATTAACATTTGATGAATATTAACTGTTTGAAATAAAACAGTATTTTTTCTTTGGCTATGATGACTAACGGGGGCTATTTCTTAGCTACCAACAGAGCCAGGAATGGAATAGAGGGATGTTACCTGTAACTACTGTGCCCAGGACACAGAGCAATGTAAGGTTCTTAAAGGTTAACCTCCTGGCTCCACGCGTGGAGGACCCATGGCTTTGTCATGCCTGAGAAAGTCCATCTTAGCAACATCTGAGAAGCAACAGGGGTTAGAGTGATGTGTAACAGGATTCAAACCCACCTTCTGATATTTTTCCTTTAGTTTAAGGCAAGTTTCTAGATCGCTTGAGCCTTAGTTTCCTTATCTATAAAGTGGAATCAACATATTCCTTGCAGAATAACTCTGGGTATTAGAGAAAATATATACTATCTGGCACAGAGTAGATGCTCAATTGGAAGAAATAATAATTTGAAGCATCCCTTCTTGTAATTGAAATGATGGGAAAGAAAGTGAGAGACTGGCTTCTGATTCTGTTTAGCTAGAGAAATAATAAAGTAATATTTATATCAGAAAACACATTTTTTTTCAAAGAGCATGCATTAAATGTGAGAATTCTTATGCATCAAAAGGCACCATTAGAAAATTAAGACATGTCACAGACTAGAAGAAAATGTTTGCAAAACATATCTCTGATAAAAATATTCGTATTCATAAAGAGCTCTTGCAATTTGATAAGACAAAATTCAGACTTAAAATGGGCTAAATATTTGAAAGGAGGTTTCAAGTAAGAAGATATACAAATAACCAGTATGAATATGAAAATATGCACATTATTAGGCCTTGGATAAGTGCTAATTAAAAGCACAAGGAGTTTTTTACAACTCCTCTACTCACCCACTAAAATGATTATAATCAAAAAGAAAAACAATACCAGGTGCTGGTAAGGATGTGGAAAAATTGGAATATTGATGGAAGCAATAGAAAATAGCACAGTCACTTTGGAAAACAGTTTGTCAATTTGTTAAAAAGTTAAACACAACCTTACCATATGACCCAGCAGTTCCGCTCCTGGGAATCTACACAAGAGAATTCTGTCCTCCTGTCATTCTACCTTTCATATTTTTTCATATCTATTCACTTCGTATTTCAAAGGGACCCAGAGAAAGAGGTTAAAGGAAAGAGGTTAAAGGAGATTCATGCTAATCACAAAAAAAAACCAGACTGAAATGAAAAGTTAAGACTCAGTTCACCTATCTGCTAAGTTATTTACATTTTTTTCTCCCTTTATGTAGCAAATGTATTGAATGATTAAATGATGCAATTTTCCCCTTTTGCATCCAGGAGGCACAATCAAGAAAGTAATAGGAAACTTACTTGACGCATTTACAGAATACCATGATATCCTCCAGAAATAAACGAGGCATGGTCCACACCCTCAAAGACAATCTAAGGCTACAAGCCTCCTTCTACTAGCTGTGTGCTTAACTCCTGATAAATTTAAATAATAATGATCTTAGCATCTTATACTTTCGTAAGTGTTTAACTTTCATAATTTCTTACTAATAAAAAGTGCATAAATAAAGTTGTATAATTGCCTTGAGTTTCAGATTACATATTATGGAAAAACTGCCCAGCAACTTCCATGTTCAACCAAGTGGGAATTCTATAGGGTTCTCCGCACGAGTTAATGAATGCAAAAAAGAAAAATGTGTATGCTTCATATAGGAATCTTCTTTGGACAGGGACAAGAAGAAGGACAGGTATAGTCTTAGCATCAACATCCTTGCACAGAACCTTTCTAACACACTTCCCACTGGATCAAATTTACAGTAGAGTCCCAAACAAAAGTTTGTTTCAGGGAACTTATAAGAGAATAAGAGAATGAGTGAGTACCTAATAGTTCTGGTACCACTAACGACAGTGAATTGAGAGAATACAGAAGGTGATAAATGATATCCAGACCCAGAGAGAGAGAGAGAGAGAGAGAGAATTGTTAGGACTGACTGCCTCATTTTTGAAATGTTGCAATGGTATAATTCTCTGTATGAGCATGATTCTACTAACAGCCTCTGAATGGTAAGAAATATCCACACACACACACCCCCCATGAAGCTGTGAAAGACCTCATGAGAGGGAAGAATTAAAATGGGTGAGGGAGAAAGAACAATCAACTACGAAGGTAGGAGGCAAACAAACTACAATATTGTTTACACAAAACACAGTGGCATTGGATCATTTTATAAAGACTTGGTTTTGTCTCCTTTTTAATTATGAAGGATAAAATAAAATTGAGTGACTGAGAGGAATAAATAGATAATGAAGTATCAAGGGTTTTTATATAGAAGCTCCTTATTAAAATGACTGTCTCCTTCAACTGTTTAATCTAATTTCTGCAAGGCAGGTTTCCACTTGTTCTGCTCATATGAACGCACAGGTATTAGAGGTATTATTAAGACACCGTGTAGTTCACACCCAGAGCTTGAAGAACGACTTTAACCCCTTAAGTGCTCTGTGAAGCTACTCTCCTTCTAGTGGCCCTCTACGCTTTTTCTCTTTCTATTCTGTTTCATGGAAATTTACTATATCTGAAAGATTTCTGGAATGTGTTTTTAACACGGTGCATCAGATTTATATGCAGTATCCTCTACATGGTATATAATTTCAATCAATAACAGATTTCTATTTATCAACACTAACCAGGTATTTGTCTAGGTATTAGAGGATACTAGAATGTGAACTCAGTCTGTTTTCGGGAGGCCCAGAGCCTTAGATCCCTTACAAGAAAACTTACCCCACCCAGTTCCTTAGCAAGTCAAGTGACCATGCAGTTTATTGTTTACACCAGAGAGTTTTTTGAGAGTGAAAGAAGTTACTATACATTATGCAAAGATAACAGGTATAAACTGAGAGTGTCTTGGGCAAACTCAAACAAATGAGCATGTGGATCATAGAAAATGTAGAAATTTAGAGGACAGACATTTCTGATACCTGAGCCCGTCCCATTTCCGATCTCGATATCCTCATTATATATGATGGGTGAAGCATCAAGTATTCAGATGGAGTCTCCACCATGCGGACTGCAAGTGTGGTTATGTATTTTGTAGAGAACTATTGTGTGAGGACAAGTGTGCAACTCTAGTTAAGAGCTTGAACAGATCTCTTTTACCATTTCCCATGAACACCTTGATTTTCCTCTCCTCCTGTTAGCCCTCCTCCAGGTATAGCCAACCTTGATATTTTCTTCAAGACCCAAAGCACATGCTCCCTCTTATACAAGCATCTACCTGTTGGCTGGAACTAGCCTCCTCCTACATGATGCTGAATCTGTATTTCCATTTGATGGCTTCATCCATTTCCGTCTTTGAGCATAGTTATTTCCTAAAGGAGACATCACTCTCCCTAAACTTCCAGTTCTGTGATGCAGTGGCCAGCCTCCAAGATGGCTCCAGTGATTCTCACTGGTCTTCACACTTTTTCTCTTGCACCAACCCCACCAGACACATACCAAATAGGGCCGATGTGAATAGTTAATGAGGTAATGCAGAAATGACAGTGTGACTTCTGAGGCTAAGTCATAAGAGGCATACAGGCTTCCTTCCTGCTCCCTGTTGGATCATTGGCTCTGGGAGAAGTCTATTGCCATGTTATTGGCTGGTTATTGGTAGGAGACCATTAAATATTCCTACACAAAAGCCATGTGGGATAGAAGTGGGATAGCCATGTGGGATAACCAGAATGAACTTATTAAGGGCACCAATGAGCCATCTTCAAAGTGGACAAAGCCACTAGCCTCAGTTGAGCTTTTAGATGAGTGCAGCCAAGCAAACATTGTAATTAGAAGAACATAAGACCCTGAACCAGAAATACCACCAGCAAGAAGCTGCTCCTGAATTTTTGACCCACAGACAGTGAGATAATAAATGTTTTCAAGCCACACACGGTTTTGCAGAATAGATAATTAATACAATGAAAGTTAAAAGTTTAGACATTTTTCCTAGTACTTAGCAGGGTCTCCATCACAGAATAAGCACTGAGATGAGTAGAGGAGAATTAGGCTACAGGGCTGAGCACTGAGTTTACATAAGATGATGCCTCTTAGGAGAACAAGTACATTTCTGACCTGGAAAATCCTGAGTGAGCCTTCAAGAACAATCCATTCATGTGTGAGTAGGTAACAGTAATTAACAGTAGCTGAGGTTTTTTTGAACAGTTGCTATATAAAGCATTGTGCTATAAAAGTATCAATCTCATTTCATCTGCATAAAATCTCTATGAGTTAGAAACTATTGTCCTCATTTGACAGATAAGGAAATTGGGGTATAACATTAGGCACCTTATACATGACCACCCAGCCTTGCAAATAGTGGAACTGAGAATTAAGCTTGAACTTGATTCCAAGGATCATGCTTTCAATCATTATATCATCTTGTCTATCAGAAACAAACAAACAAATATGCCAGACTTCTGGAGGGTTGTAATAATAATCTCAAAATAGTGTTTCTAAGTCTTTATTGGGAGTTATCAATAAATGAAACTCTGGCTAAGTTGTTTTCAATGGGTGGACTCCAGAACACCAGCACCAGAATCATCTGCTTGTGAGAAATGCAAGTTCTCAAGCCCCCTGGGCCTACTGAATCAGGAACACTGGGGTGGAGCCCAGAAATCTGTGGTTTAACAAGCCTTCTGTGCAATTCAGACTCAGGCTAAAGTTTGAGAATTATTGCTCTAGATTGCCTGCATTTCCCAGGGAAGCTTGACCAGTAACAGAAAGGGGAAACACATGCAGGTGCTGACCCTGGCTTTTTTTATTCTGACTTTGGCCTTTTCCCAACTAGGTACCAGCTTCCACGTCAATCACTTGGTTAAGTAAGTAGTTGCTCAACAGAAGGCAACTCCAGCAAGTTGGGAAGATATTACTGAGAAAGATATGCAAATAAGGGGTTGTGCAGACCTTGGGCACTTTCGATTTTCCCTGTTAAATTAGTAAGGCCTTTGGGTGAGTAAGGGGCCTTCCCCAGCTCTGGAAATTCCCCGTGAGAGATAGGACCCTTTTCATCTTGGAAAACTCAAATCTTAATGAGGCTGATGGAGTTCCTGAAGAGTCTATTCACAAACAATTGGTTCGAAGATTTCATCTACACACGTGTGCATGCATGCGCACACACACACACACATATGCACATGCTTACCCCTAAAACCAACCCAATAACATGTCTATTAAACTTCTAACTCCACAGCGAAATGGAACTTTTTATTTAAACAAAAATAGTAATATAATAATAAATATACTTAATGGATTGTCACCTGGAACTCCAGGTTTGAATTATGCTTATGACATGGAAAGTGATTGCTTTTGATTACTTAATAAAATCATGGTTAAATTTAGATAAGTTTTGTCTGTATCTCTTCTCACACTTTCTCTTACCTGTGGTTTTATGTTTTTCTTCTCCAGTTAAAACAAATAGCAAACTCTCCCACCTCGTTCTTGGTGTTTTGGCGTGTGTGTGTGTGTGTGTGTGTGTGTGTGCGCATATGAATTTTTTACATTTAAAAGGAAAATGAAAAACACTTCCATATGCAATTTAAAAGTTGGAAACGGACTGATACAAATTCTAGGAAATACAAGTTTTTCACCTACATTGGGTACACTTCAGTCTTTTGTTGCTATTTAAATACTTAAAAGTACAGTATGAGACTAAAATAGTTCAAACATTTTGACAAATGTTTTGGTAACAAACACCCTCTCAAAGCTCCACTGAGAAACTTCAGCAAAAATGCTCAGAGTCATTTGTGTGGCTTTTATTTATACTAAGATCAGAGAAGGCCAAAAAAGTCACAGTGGAAATTTGGTGAAAATCCATTAAGAAGTACAGTCTCACCTAGGAGGGAGAGCGAGGTTCCTCCCATGGCTGCCTCTGGAGACTCATGTAGACAGGACTCAGGAACATACTCCAATGGGGTGCTTCTAAACATTGAGAGTACATAAGAAATGCTGAGCATCTCGTCAACATGCAGATCCTGATTCAGTCTACCTGGAGCAGGGCCTGAGACTTTGCTAACCAGCTCCCAGATAATGCTAATGTTCCCACACACATTCAGAGTAGCCCGACTCTGTTTCAGCTCTTCATTAGCAGTTCTGTCCCACAAGAAACTTGACAATGAGAATGACCACTGCTTCAATCACTCCCTGAATCTTACAAGCCAAGGTCATAAGAGTATTCCATTGCATTCACCATGAATATAAAATAATGTTAACAGAATGTCTTCTTTTCCTAAGGAAAGACCCACAGGCAGTGTCCCTGGGCTTATTTTCTGTGTAGTCTTGGATAAGATTTTTAACTGTCTGAGTTTCATCCATTTGACTGATCCTGAGTAACTCCTATCAGGTGCCAGGCCCTGAGCAAAGTCCTAGATATGAAATGAACTCACAATCTGGAGAAGATGCAGATGATTTCAGAGCATGACTATCAGATGTGATAGGGAATATAATAGGGATATGATAGCAGAGGTCACAGGAGGCAGGAGGGAGGTAGCCAACAGAGGACCACAAGCCACACTTTGCGACTTGCTCAGACCAATTGGATGTGAAGGAAATGACATGGAAATTTTACAGCTGAGACCCTTAAAATCCTTGCAGTCTCCATTCCCACTTTCTTAGAAAGTAGTTTCCATGTATAAAGCTTGAGCTAGATATCTGCATAATGAGAGACATCCCAGATTTCTGGCCATCTTTACCAACACCCCAGAAATGTGGGTGAGGCTGTGTCAGCAACCCAGCTCCTCCTGGCCCACCAGATGAATGCAGCCACATTGAGCTGTAGAAGAAACACCCAGCCAACCCACAGAATCCTGAGAAATAAGAAACCCTTGCTATTTTGGGCCACTGAGTGCTGGAGTGATCTGTTACCCTGTAAGACAGCCATCACTAGGGGAGAGGAGAAAAAGAGGGGCCTGAGGAGAAAATTAGGTAATTCAATACGTGTATATATGACAGTGTCCAGGATCAAGTGTGGGAAGGGCCTTGTAGAAAGTTTGACTTTATTCTCAGGTAATTGCAAACCATTAGGGTGTTTGAAGTAGAGGATGACAGCCTCAGATTCCTCACTTATACAAGGGAATATTAGTGCTAGTTACTTACTCCTTATGTGAGTTCATAATCTAGTGAGAATTAAATCAGATAGAATAGAAACAAATACCATTAAGAGAGGAGACATGATTTCCAGAGCTGGTAACTTCTCTTCTATCTCTTTTTCCACTCTTCTGTGCCCCTGGTTAATGCTGTCTCCTCCATCAGGCTACCAGACTTCCCTGGAGTGAGGGACATCTCTGGTAAGGAAAAGATGAAGGTGCTCGTGATCACAAGAAAAATATGAAGTGCCCAGGCAGTGGATCTTGAAGGTCCCATCTTAAGAGATGAATTTTCTAGAACAGAAGTCGATATGCTGAAGGTGCCTTTAAATCTTGACCATTGGTGATAAATCCCAGGTTTACCTAATATATTTACATTTGAAAGCAGTGACCCACTCCTGAGGGGATTTAACTACCTCTTTGGAAAAGAAAAACTTCCCAGTTGGTTCTCCATTTACTAATGCCTGGAGAAGTGTTGTAAAATCCAAGACATCTTGGGCTGCAGAGCTCTAGGAAGTGTGGGAATTGCCTTTTTAAGAATCTTAAAAATGGTGAAATGAGACAGACATCATTGCCCTATGTACATGTATGATTACAGGACTGGTATGAATCTACATCGTGCACAACCATAGAAACAAAAAGATGTACCCCATTTGAGTACAATGAATCAAAATGCAGTCTTTAAAAATATAATAATAATAATAATAATAATAATAATAATAATAATAATAAAAAAGAGAATCTTAGCATGGATACGAAATTATTTTTAGAATACCTTCAGGAGTTAGAGAAGGTGTGGAGATAAGTGGAACCAATAAGGCTAGGTTTCCCTATCTGTGCACCACATGGTCCCATTCTTGATTTATTAGGATTTAAGTCCACTCCTATCTGCAAGATGCAACATTAAGACACGCACTCTTGCCTTTAGGTGATCACTACCATCCCATCATGGTCTATCTGAAGAATCTGACTTACTCTAAAGACAGTCTTCTCCTGGGCACTGATACCTCCAAGATTTGCAGCCAACCCTCAGAGCAGCTTCACCTTCCCAACATAGGTACTCACCTGGAAGATGCTACCAGGAGAAAGTAGAGTCAATTCACTCTTTTCTCTCCAAGGGGTGTGAAAAGGCAGTCAGTATGTTTAACTAGAATTATCTCAGAGAAAAATCTCACTTCCCCTGCTGGGAAGAAACATTAAGCAGGACCAGCGACATTATAATTTGAAACCCAAGGGGAGAATTCTCTGTGGTCTGGAACATTCCACAGAGATAGGCTTGTTCTTTGGAGGAAATGCTTGGCCTGGAACTTTCCAGGGACTTGACAGGGCTCTCCTTTCTTAGGAGGAGATATATGGCCAAAATAAAAATAGGGAGAGCCTTATGAAGGAAAATTATGTCACAACAAGGATTTCCAGGATTTTGTGAAGGAAGGATTTGTCAAGTATAATAGAGGAGAAGATGTGTTTTAGTAGAAAAGGGTATGTATTCAAGAGTGAAAATTTTTATAGGCCAAATTTATGTACAGAGATGAGAAGTTTCTTCATTTAAGAACTGAAAAAAACCTTCTCTCTCCTTCAGGACATTTCTATTCAAGCCCTTTTGATAAAATAGTGCTAACCTCAGAGTCTGCACCTACTGATGTGCTGCATGCTTGAAGGTAATTTTTAAAGTAACTTGTTTTTTGTTTTGCTTTGTGGTAGTGGAGATTGAGCCCAGAGGTGTTCTACCACTGACCTCCATCCCCATCCCTTTTGGTGATCCTCCTGCCTCAGCCTCCTTGGTAGCTGGGATTACAGACATGTTGCCACCATGTCCGGCTTGAATAATTTGTTAATGTGAAATGGAAATGTGAGGTTAGATGATTTTTTAAGACATGTATAAGACTCTTAAGATAGAGTCAAGGTCATTCTAAGAATTAAGGCTAAGTGCAATTAAATCTCAGGACTGGGATTAAAGACAACTAGGAAGAGAGTATACCACTATGTCTGGGCCATCCAATGCACTGTGCATCATATAAGGGTAGTGAAACTTCTGGCATAGTTCTAATAGATGCCACCTACCTCCTTCCAGGCCTCCACTCTTCAGTGGAAATCATATAGATTAGATAGATAGATAATTAGATAATAGATAATTAGCTATTATCTACCATAGAAATACTTAATTCACACCTACAACAATCCCCAAAGCTGTCACTTATCAGAAGTCCAATAGATAGTCCCAATAAAGACTGAGGGTGAGGTAAAGAAATGAATTAATAATGACAGTAAATATTCACAGCTCTCAAAAGTTTACTTCCCAGTCACACACTAGGCAAAGCTGGAGCTGAGCTGGTTCTAATCTCCTTCCAGGGCAGGGTTGTGTTTCTTTAATACAAGGTCCTATAGAAGGAGAAAGAGAAAGTGAACAAAGCAGCCCCATCCTTAACCTCATCCTTGACCCACATTTCCATTTCCTTTCTATTCATAAGAATTAGTCACATTGCCACCTCTGAATGAAAGATGGGCTGGGAAACAGATCCTGGCCATCAGAAACAACGCCATCCTCCAGATGAGAAGCAAAACTGGTTGTGAGCCTCTCTCCATCTCTGCCATCTGAGAAGTCACTGACCACTAAAGCAGATGACGAAACTGAACAATCCTTTTTCCCACTCTCTGAGAGTCACAGGACCATGGTGCAGTAAAAGACAATCAGATGAACTCTACCAGGTGTTTAAATCTGGAGCTGGCAGATCATGGCGGTGGCAGCAGCACACACAATGTCAATGTCTGCCAGGTCCATGGCTGTTGGTGTCAAAAATAAATGCTGTGGCACCCCACGCTCATTGTGCTTTCACAATGCTAGATCATGGGATGTATTTGGGCTGTTCCCGTAAATGCATGTATGCCTTTAGTATCTACCTGTTTGAAAAGACTAATTACCCAGCTTTCCCAGGAAGTCTCTGAGCCACCAAATTTTCCATCAATAAATTCCTTTTTCTACTTATATCAGTTAAGAGTTAGTTTCTGTTGCTTGCAGCCAAAAATCCTGACTGGTATAATAATGAATGATGCTAGTCCTTGTGGTGGTAGAATTGGGAGATGGAATTTTAAAATAATGATTTGGGTTTTATTAGGCATCTCAAGATGGCAGGAGGTGAAAATCCAATTACAAGAAGCTCCAAAAACATTTCAAGAAATTGTCAACCTTATCAGAGAAAGTGCCAAGTCTTCCAAGGTGATTATATTGAGGGAGATAATATTGCTTGGATAGACATGAAAAAAGAGGCATCTTGTGATAAATCCTTTTTTTCTTCTTTTTAATTTTTACAGACTTCATATTGATTCATTGTACACAAATGGGGTACAACTTTTCATTTCTATGGTTGTGCATGATGTACATTCATACCATTCATGTAATCATACATAGGGTAATGATGTCTGTCTCATTCCACCATTTTTCATACCACTGTCCCCTCCCTCTCTCATTTCCCTCTTCATAATCTAAAATTCCTCCATTCTTCTCTCACCCAACCTGATTATATAACATCATCCACTTACCAGGGAAAACATTCAGCCTTTGTTTTTTGGGGGGATTGGCTTATTTCACTTAGCATGATATTCTCCAACTCCATCCATTTATCTGCAAATACCATAATAGCATTCTTCTTTATGCTGAATAATATTCCATTGTGTATATATACCACAGTTTCTTTATCCATTCATCTGTTGAAGGGCATCTAGGTTGGTTCCACAGTCTAGCTATTGTGAATTGAGCTGCTATAAACATTAATATGGCTGTGTTATTGTAGTATGCTAAAATAAATTCTTAAACTCTGTGTGGCACATAATGATGGAAGATTTAGCATTTAAAAATGAAGCACCTTGGATTAATGGTTCAAGAAAGCTAAGCAATGTAACCAGTATACAGTATGTGCACAAATGGCTTGGTCAACATTCAGGTCTCCATATTATTGCTTTTTCCTATTCTGTATATCTTGTTGTTATGAATAACTAAGGTTCATGACTGCGAAAAGTGCTTATCACTCACATAATGTTCCTCAGTATTTTCATTTTAACCTTCATATAGTGGATATTTCATGCTGACAATGAGACAAAGGGTGTCTTCCATGGAACTTCTTTTCTTTGCTATTTTTTCTAAACTTACCATTAATGGTTAGAAGGTTCAAACATGTTTTGAAAATGCCTCTCTTCCCTTTCCCACTGTGTGACCTTGGGCAAGTCATTTATCTGTTCTGACTTCAGATAGAAAAAGTTGGTGGGGAAGGGAAAGAGTTAAGATGTAAGTAATTATCAAAGTTTAGCTTTTGTTTTGTTTGAAGTTTATGCAAGTACTAATTATACATATTAAATAATTAACTAACTATAGAAGTAATTCAAACCAAACCACACAAGAACCAATTATAAGAATGTATCATGAGGGGGCTGGGGATATAGCTCAGTTGGTAGAATGCTTGCCTCACAAGCACAAGGCCCTGGGTTCAATCCCCAGCACCACAAAAAAAAAAAAAAAATCTGTAAGAATGTATCATGAGCTCAAGATGATAACTCATCCAATCACATACACTTGAGTCTTCAGATTTCAAAAACAAAAAAATAAATAACAAGCCAGTGGAAAATATTGTCAAGTAACCAAGTTAAATTGGTGAACCATCTTCCTGAAAACATTGAAAAATCACTAGCTTAGAAAAGGAACCCATTAAAGAAAGTTTCCATTTTTGCTATTTATAGTGATGTGTAATAAAAAATCCAATTCCTACTCCAAATCTAAAGGGATTACAGAACACAAAGGTAGTGACTTCAAATTTGCCTCATCAGTTCAGAAATGCATCATTCATTGAAAAACAAACATTATTTAGAGGCTTCAATTTACTATTTGAAATGGATACAGAATGGATGGTGTTAATTGAAGTATCTGAGTTGTCATTTTATGAATATTTTAGTTCCATTATAAATTACTCACTTGGTCACATTTGTCAGCTTCCTTCCCCACTCCCGCCCTTCCATGCCCTAAAACCTCTCTACTCTGGTAAATAATTAAAGGGTATCAGAAAAAAAGTCAAAGAGAACTTGACATTAGGATATCTCTTGGTGGATAATATTCAAGTTAGCCGCCAATAACAAGTGTTCCTTAATGAGCCACAGCGAAAGGAATCATGGACTAGTCCCTGCCAGTGAAGATTCAATCTCAGTCACCTCTCTACTTGTAAAGTCACCTTACTGATATTGTATGGTGATACCTTAAAACTCTTAAGCAGCATATGAGGATTCTACAATAATATGAATGTGTCTCCTTCAAAGTTCAAAGGGTACCAATGTGATGGTATTGAGAGGCAGGGCCTTCAAGAGGCAATTGGACCACTAGAGCTCCTCCCTGTGCATGGAATCAGTTGCTCATGAAGCGGTATGATGGAGGGAGTTGGCACTTTTTTGCCCTTGCACCTTCAGCATATGAGAAGGCAATAAGAGGCTGGTGACTTGATCTTGGACTTCCTAGTATCAGAACTGTTAGAAATAAATTTCTGTTCTTTGTAAGTTACCCAGTCTCAGGTAGTCTATTATAGCAGCACAAAATGAAATCAGGCTCAGTAAGCTTTATTCAAAAGCCCACTCACTTAGACTACATGGGTCTTCTGGCTTCTACCCTGATAAATCCTCAAGTGGGGCCAGGCTTGGTGATGCATGCTTGAAATCCCAGCAGCTCAGGAGGCTGAGGTAGGAGGATCATGAGTTCAAAGTCAGCCTCCACAACTTAGCAAGGCCCTAAGCAACTCAGTGAGACTGTGTCTAAATAAAATATTTAAAAGGACTGGGGATGAGGCTTAGGGGTTAAGCACCCCTAGGTTCAATCCCCTGTACCAATAAATAAATAAATCCTCAAGAGGAATGCCAAAGGCCACAATTAGTGAAATGGTGAAGATATTAATTGTGGCAACCTCAATTTGCCTCTCCAGTACTGCCCTCTAGACCATCTGGGCCAAAACAAATAAGCAAAAAACTAAAGAAAGAATATTCTGGAAAAAAAAAAAAAAAAGAATAGTCCTGGTCTTCTCAAAACTACAAAGGACAAAAGATGACAAAAGGGGTGAATTCAGCCCCATGAGAAAGAATGTTGAGTGAGAAATGAACTCTGATTGAGAGTACTCAAAGGGAAGCTGTCTTATGCTCACAACTCTGTTTGGTTATTAATAAAAACAAATGGGTTAGAGAGAACACTGGGTCAACTCCACCACATGACTGTTATAAGTGAATGAGTTGAATTATTTTGTTAAAAGATATTTTTCAAGAAAATACCCACTGGCTTGGATGCAGTGCCATTGAAAAGTAGCATAAGTAATAATATATATATATATATGTGTATATATATATCCAATAATATCTCATTTATATATAATATAACATTTATAATATATCATTTATATATATAGCCTGTCATTAAGTTTATCAAATCATTTAATAACAACATTTTCTCCGTGGCTCTGGAGGCTGAGGCAGGAGGAACGCATAGCCAGCCTCAGCAAATTAGCGAGGCCCTAAACAACTCAGCGAGGCCCTAAGCTACTCAGTGAGACCCTAAGCAATTCAGTGAGACCCTGTCTCTAATAAAATAAAAAAAAAAGGTTTGGGGATGTGGCTTGGTGGTTAAGCTCCCCTGGGTTCAATCCCTGGTACTAAAAAAGTAAAAAAAAAAATAGCAACATGTTTTTAGTGAAATGTTAAAAAAGAATACAGTTAAAATTCACATAGGTAACTTCTTTCATCTATCAATAACCAGTATTAACAAAAAAACAGTACTACCTGTTCTATCTCAGTTTGAACTATTTATTGAACATACAGCAAATACTCTATAAACCAATTCTGGTTGCAAATTAAGAAGGCTTTTTTTCTCCATTCCAAACATATAAACTCAGTAAATATTCAGAAAAATCCTAGTACATGAATACATTGGTGTAATCCAAAATTGAGAGTGAATTCTACCACCAACCATCCTTACATCAAGTTTTAATATTTGATTGCAAGCAGAAGCTATACGTTTTTCAGAATTTTTGTGCCATTACTGCTAATGGCAATTTTTGTTTTCGCCTTAAAGATTTATTTATTTATTTTTTTAATCTTTTACGTAAAGTTCTACTTCTTCACTCTCTTGTGGAATTCAGTGACTTGAGAAAGAATCCATTCAATCTGGAAAGACATTTGGGTAAAGAAAGAAATTTCAGTCCTCACCAAGACCTGAGTGCCAGTATATCTCTAGCACTTAGCTACATCCAGTGGGCTCAACCAAGACTTCTTGTTTGTCTGTGTTCACCATGTCCTAGGAGTTGGATTGGATTGGAGCTTCATATGGCCCTGGGCTTTGCAGTCATGTTTAAAGGCTGGATCAAACACAGAGCAAATAGAAGCAATGTTCTTTTCCCCTGTGCTTGGTCCAATTAGACAGTATTGCTCCGAACACTTAATGCTCATAAAAATAAGAAACATATTAGATACGAAGGTTATTATTGCCCTGTGGCCTAGAAATTGGATTGGTTCACATATGTTTCCAATAGAATCTTTAATTAAGGTGCTTTTCCTATCAATGTGATTCAGCAATTATCTGTATTGATGATGGACTATTATTTTCCTGGCAAGGTAATAAGGAACCTCACAGGGGTGTCTTAACAGGTCACTTCTAGAATATTTTCTGCCTTTTAAATTTTTTTTCTCTGACTAATTTACCTCAATGTCCTAGTATTTATCAACTCCTTTCTCAACTAAGCATGAATTGAGCACACACTTAAGTAAAACTTAAGGCTTCATTTAGTTGGGCTAGAGAATTCTATTCCTTAAGAACTCAGTGAAATAATTCATTCTTCCATCAATTCATTCACTTGACAAAGGCTCTTAAGAGTCTCATGAGCATCAGTCATGGTCTTCTGATGGAAGTGATGAGGAGAAAAATGGCTTGCCCCCTTATGTTAGAACTCACAGTTGGGGTGATGAATGTGAGCTTGCTTGCTGGAACACAGACTGAGACCAAACTAGTCACAATGATAATAGAAATTCATTTTTTAATGGACCCCCTAGTCAGAGCTGACAATAGAGGGACATTTGGGGGTTTGGCATGTCCTGTCTATTTTTGTTAAGGAGACACTCTAGGAAGATGTGCTCAATGCCTTCCACACACCTAGAGTTAAAGGACATCACTCCTTATGTCTTAACCCACTGCCCACCTGCCGTCCTCTATTGTTCTCGGATCCCCTTACCTCTTGACTTTGCTCTCCTTCCCAACCAATGCAAGCCTCTACCTTCCAACCTCTCTCTGACATTATCTCCTCTCTGACATTATCTTCCCTCCCATATTCTTTCTCCTCTGCTCAGCATATTCCCATCTAACCCAAAGGAAATCCTAAGGTCCCCTCTTCCCATTCACTGTCCTATGGGAACCTCCCACCCCTATTCATCCCTGCTGTTTGAGCTTTTTCTGCACCTAATGATGCTGCTTCTCTTACCACTGCTCAAAGCCTCAGTTTCCTGTTGCTCTCTCTGCACATTTTCCTTTCCCAGGATGTTCTCACGCCATGGTCAGTAGGTATATTATTTGAAAAGCCTTCTGATCTTAACCTTGATTTAGAAAGGTCCATTTTATATCACCCTCCCCATAATTTGTCCACCATTAAGATCTAAGCATGAAAGTGTAGCTAAAGAAACTTATAAAGTGTAAAAAGGCTTAGCTAGATCAAAATGGGAAATAAAAGAGAATCATATTCCTCGAAGACATCTGGAGTTATGTAGAGAAGCAAAAAGGTAGAAGAAGAATGGGTTGGGAGAACTTCTCCCTGGAAGAAGAGAAGATAGGTGAGATCTGGGGGCAGGTGCGATATGATAAACCAAGCTGAGGAAAACACAGACATCAGGAGGACTTCATCCTAATTCACAGGTGGGATTCTGGGATGAGAGCTACTAGGTCACGGGAGGGTCAGAGTTCAGTTCTCCTGAGTCAGACTGGATTCTTACATGTGTCTACATGGGTCTGAGGGCACATGGGTGTCAGTGAGGGGCTGGCTAAGTTACTGTGGCAGAAGAACAGGGGTCGGGGTACCCAGCTGAGGACCACAGAGCAGATGTTTGGGCCTGAAGTATAGAAGGTATCACTGTTCCTCAGGAGTTACCATAGCCCAGGAAGTGCCATGATGGAATAAAATCAGCAAGAGGGAGCTAGTATATTCTGACTGGACTAGGAAAGAACAGCCATCTTAGACCCCAAGTCCTTCAGCAGTAGAGGCCAGCAGCGAAGAGCTCAATCACTCCTCAGAGGCCACCTACCCAGAAAAAGTACAAGACTACTAAACAAAAACCTTTTTCTTCATTACCATGGAAAAACAGTAATTCCTTCTCCCATACCAAGCAGTTCTGTTATAGGGAAATGGCTTGGGGTCCAAGGGAGTAGAGAAGAGTGGTTTTTGCTTTTTTTTAATTACCTCCATAATACCATTTTACTTAATGAAAATAGTTCAATTAGGTATCAATTAGAGATAACCCCAAATAACTGACACTTAATAGATGGAGGCTCATGAAGAAAAATCTAATAATTAATAAAGAAATGTGTAAAACTGCATTTTCTCTACATACTCAAAATGAAAATCAATGCAAATACTCTTATAATTTCTTTTTGCCTTTTTTTTTTTCGGTCCCCAGCAATTGTAAAAGCTAATCTTTATTGCCTTGAAAATGGATAAAATGCAATAGAATGTCCCATACCCAATTCATTCAGGATAGCCAAAGAAGGGCGAGGGGTCTCTTTATTTCTATGGTTTTTGTTTTGTTTTGTTTTGTTTTTTCTTGGTATTAAGGATTGACCCCAGGGGTGTACTACCATTGAGCTATATCCCCAGTCCTTCTAAGTTTCTAATTTGAAATAGGGTCCTATTAAAGCTGCCCAGGCTGACCTCAAATTTGAGATCCTCCTGCCTCAGCCTCCAAATATCTGGGATTGCAGATGTGCACTACCATGCCTGGCACACAACTTATTTATGTTCTTTTTATTTTTAAAATGTATGTTCATATTTTGAAGGTTGTGCCTGGTTAAGAATCTGCTAAACATGTTTGCAAATAATATCTCTTGCCCCCAATCACACTGGTACCTCCAGGATTGTAGGATCTTTTTTTCTGACATTTGAAAGTATTAAAACAGTTCCAGGGTTGAAGAAAACATTTTCCCTGTAATCTCTGAAAAGTTTAGTTGCCAAGGAGACAGAGGCCTTAGCGACCAGGTAAGAAGGCCTCTGAAGTATATTCACATGATTATTCAGTGATGGAGCAGGAAATCACGGGAGGTTTGGAGAAGAGAAATGCTGGGGTTTTCAGCTTCCTAAACCTGAAGTCTCTTTTATTATATAATCAGAGGAAACTCAAACTTGCACTTCTCAAAATGGTACTTTTTTGGGTAAGATTGTAATTTAGTATCCATGCCTCCTTGGTTTATTATCAGATTGAAATGCAAACATCATATATGACTGCATGACTGATGTGATCCTACAATATATATAATCAGAAAAATAAGAGATTACATTCCATTTATGTATAACCTATCAAAATGTCTAAATGCATTTTATTGTCATGTACAATTAATTAGAACAAAAAAATAAAAAATAAAATTAAAAAAAAGAGAAATGCAAATTTCATCATCATAACAGCTACAGTTTAGAAAAGAAAGGGCCCAAGGACCAAGGTTTATATGGCAACAGAATGAAAGACAATCATGCAATAAGGCACTCTACTTTCAAGGAGATTTAAAAAAAAAAAAAAATCTCTGTACTAGCTAGGAAAGAAGTAAAAGTAAAGAAGTAGAGAAGTGAAGAGAATGCAATTCTGATGGGGAAAGGAAAAGAGGCTGGTTGGGTGAAATGAAAACACAAGGACAGTTGGAGTTTTTCAAAGTATATCCAATAAATCTTGCTTATCTATACTGAGTGGCTTTTGTTGGTCCATTTTCCATTATGCAGTGAAGGAGTAAGGCAGAGTATGTAAAAGCTCATGGAAATCTCCCCAGAATGCCCCACAAACTTTTCTTAGCTCATGGTTTTCTTTTTGGCATTAAAAAAAGAAAGAGAGGCTGGGAAAAATCTAGAACGAATGCACGATGAGACAACATTCTCAATTAGCTTTTCACATACTTTAAGATGAGACGAGTAACACTAGTTTTACCTAACGTGTTCTAACATGTGTTAATGAAAGAGATAAAATTTGGTGTATTTCGACAATTTCTTCCCTGTATCAACCATTAACCAGATTCTACCGTTTTACCTTGTACATTGATTGACGTTAGCAAATAAAATTTTAAGGGTGACAGCAACTGATCACCTTGTCTGGCCTGCCTCAAGGGGTCTCTCCCAAAAGAGCGAGTACCTTGAACTCAAGGAAACCAAAATGCTCAACTCACCAAAAAGAAGCTGCTGCCTGGCTATAAGCCATCTAACCCGAGGCCAGAAATAAATGTTTTCATAAAATAAGACTTTTTGTCCATTTATTTTCTTTTGACTCTAATTTTCTTAGGCATTTAGCAAAAACTCATTCTAATAATGAGTGAATAATAAGAAGATGTGAGGTCCTACAACTATACTTACCAGAAAAAAAGAAATTATACAATTTGAACAAAATGTATTGAGTACTAACTTCGGTCTCTTTTTTAAGACAAAAATTCTGCCACAATTCACAGGCATGTCATTATTTTTAAATCAGACTGTTGAGCAGTATATTCTGTGGTTGGTATAATATGGATTTTGTCTGTCTTGCTGTCTCCACTCAAGCAGAGTTCCAAGGAACATGGGTTTTGGGATTCCAACATTAATACAGTTGTTTTTCATGAAAAATCTCTGCTCACAAGAGCATTATGAGTACAGTGAGCACAGGAAAAATCCTGAATTTTTTTTCTAGTAAGAATGGAAGAAGCAGAAACAGGAAGTAAGATCATAAACAGAGTAGACACTTAATACATAATTGATTAAGTAATTAATAAATGTATATAGAGACAATGCAATTTTTATGGACATGTGAGTCTTAGCCATTATAAACAAGATTGTTTTGAAAACTTTAAAATGTAGTTGTTTATTGTACCTTATATCATTAGCCTGAATGCATATCAATATGCTTTTTATATTAAGCAAATAATCCATGATTTCTTCAGGGGCTGTAAAGACACATGCGTATTCCAACTCCATAGTTATGAGGTCGAACAAAGAAGGCAAAATAGCCCCTGAAAGGTCTCAAAGAATAGCCACATTTCAAATTTATATGAGTAATATTTTTCTAATAGAATAATTCCAGAAGATTGCTATTCAAACAAAAACTTTGAGTTAAATGGCTGCCTGAAATAATTTTAACATTGGGACTTCTGACCTGACCTTCCCATCCTACTGAAAGCTTTGTGGTCATGAGTGCTCACAACGCCTGCCCAGTACTAATGCTCTCAGATCAAGTCAGGATTCCTTTCCACACAACCTTCCATTCCCCTCATATAGAGCAGAATTTTCAATTAAACTCCTATTTAATTTTTCTCTTCCCTTTAGAATACTAAAAGGGATATTGTTTTCTGATTCTTCTTAATTGTTCTCCTTTTTCTGATCCAAATCAATTGAAACATCATAACAGCTTCAAAATTAATTACACGATTTCCCCTCTGCTTGGATAGATATGTACACATCTCAGAATGTGCGTGCTGCGTTCACACTGCTAATTACTCAGGAAACCCTCGGATAATTGTGACTGCATTGGCCCAAGTAAAACAGCTCACCTTTATGTGGGAGGTGCTCTGTTAAAAAAAAAAAAAAAGAAAAAAGCCTGAAGAAAAAGAATTGACAATTTTGGTTTTCCATGACTACAGAATCTACTCAGTCTTTTTTTGCCATATTGGCTTAACTTGTCTTAATACATGCTTTTTTAAAAATCGCTCTGATAGAAGGAGTTGCTAAGGGGTGGAAATCAAGTTTGAATAAAGAGAAGTCAAATATTTGACTCAAAAAGAGTGATTTTTGTCTGAAGGGGAGAGTTGAATAGATTCTATCCCATTGGTGAGATAAGACCTGCCTTTCAATAACCCTAAGAATCTATAAGAAGGTGAAGTTAGAGTCACTCAATATTGTTTCAAAACCCTCCTTCCATGTTTTACCTTTTCCCCCACAAATGAAGTACAGAATGAACTTAAAAAACATTCCAGGAGCATTTGGATCAATTGGAAATTTTTGTCAATTTGTTTTAAGAGTGAAAGGGAATTTAATTATCATATTACCAAAGAAGTAAAATATAGAGAAGATTATTTTAGAGGGAAAAAGTTCATTTAAAATTTTTTTATTTGTTCTTTTTAGTTATACAGGACGGTAGACTATAATTTGGCAAATCATACATATATGGAGTATAACTTCCGATTTTTGTGATTGTACATGATATGGAGTTACACTGGTCATTCACTCATTTATGAATATAGGAAAGTAATGTCCGATTCGTTCTAGTGTCTATACATAATTTTTTAAGTAAAAGTTCATTCTACTGTCTTTCCATTCCCATCCCCCCTCTCCCTTCCCTTCATTCCCCTTTGTCTAATTCAGTGAACTTCTTGTCTTCCTTATCCACCAAGGTCATTCTTTTTTATTGTCCTTAAAGTAAGTATTACAGGGCTACCTCAGAGGGCTGTTCAGGATGGGCACCGTACAACTCCCATAGGAACCATTTGCAGAGGTATACATGCAAAAGCCACTCTCTGAGATTGTGCAACATGGTGCCCAGGTATTTGTTCAAAAGGGGAATTGTTTTGCATGGTTTTAAAACTCCCTTCTTACAAGAGGACATTATTATTTTAGAATAAGTCAAAAGTTCAAAGGGAAAAAAAGTTGTTCTTTGTGCTCCCTACAGTAACTAGTTCTAGATGCTCTATAAGTATTTGATGAGAGAATGAGCAAAAAAACTACCACATCTTTGGTTTTTCTCCTGTTAGTCTTTTTGCCCTACTTCTGGCACCATCTTCTAATGTAACAGTTGAGTATACAAAGTAAAGGAGAAAATAGCAAAATTAAAAGGCGTTTTTGTCAGGTATGATATAGTATGGCCCCTTTTTTGTTTTGAAATCGGTTATCCTTCTCAAGTTCAAGTTGCTGTTTGGATAGAATAGTCCTTGGTAAACTGGAGCACAGGGTGTTGATCATTTGCCTACTACTTACAAAGTCATTCAAGCCCCAAAGAACTCCTAGGCCAACTAGGACAATTTTAGTCTTCAAAAACTCATAATCCACTATCACCTGTGATTAAACCAGAAGCTCGAGAAAGTTCCTCTCTCCTGTCAGCCCTTTAATGTCTACTTTCCCCCCAAAATGGGACATCGTATTCCAATCCAGAATCCAAACAAAATTTTAAATGTAAATGTGCTTGAGAAAAACAGCATGGATTTATATCTATGCATTCAATAACTGATATCAGATTATTTGCTGAGAATTTTGCATGAAAGATAGGAGGGAAAGAAGATAAATAAATGATTGCCTGACATACAGGGATGGATAAAAACAAAGAAGGAGAACGTTCGGGTGAAAAAACCGAGAATAGGACCTTAAAAATAGCTTCTCTTCTCAGACTTTCTATTTTGCCCAAATTCGTTCTTTGTATCTCAGAAATGGCTCAAACCTGAAATAAGACCACACACACCCTGAAAAAATTAAAATAAACAAGTTTAATTAGAAATGAACCATTGGTATTCTATTTCTGCCAAGTGTTTGGGTGGTTTCCCATAGTACACAGCTGTATCATTGCTACGAAATTGCTAAGTGTGGAAGGAACCCACCATTATCCATCCCACAATAATACTCTTCTCTCAATTCTCAAAAAAAAAAAAAAAATGAGCACAAATATCCTTTGGGCATGATGACCTTCTAATTCATCATCAGACCTATAAACACATTCTTCAGTAGTCTAAATAAACATTTGTGCATACTCCTGAAACTTAGCAATCAGCCAAGGGAATGAATTTATTTAAACAAGTCCAATAGATGCACATCACTCTTAATTGTCAATTAACAATATGGTTCATAAGTCTGGGATAGCCAATCTATTTGTAACCACTGATGGCTGAGTTATAAAACTTTGTTGTTGTTGTTTTTTGCCTTAAACTTCTATTTTGAACAATAATTAAGAGACGTCAACAAAACAAATGGGAATTTAAAACTTTTAACCTATTCAAAGGACTTGGCAGTTTTACGTCTATATGTTTAAAGTGACTACATTGCAATTCATGCTACAAATGACAAGGGTTCAACACCTAACAGAACCTTCAAGCCATACAATCTTAAGAGCCTAGGATCTGAGTAAATAACTGTGATACAGAATTCCTGGTCTCTTCTCAAAGTTGATTTGCGAACCAGCAATGGGCATACTACCTAGCAGCATGGTAAACATGCAGATTCCTGAGGCCACACCCTGCTGATTGAGAAATCAAGATTTTATCAAGAAGGTTGGAGAATAACAGAGACAAAAGTCTTCAGCCTAGCAGGGCATGGTGGCGCACGCCTGTAATCCCTGCGGCTTGGGAGGCTGAGGCAGGAGGATCGTGGGTTCAAAGCCACCCTCAGCCCAGGCAAGGCACTAAACAACTCAGTGAGACCCTGTCTCTAAATAAAATACAAAATAGGACTGGGGATGTGGCTCAGTGGCCGAGTGCCCCTAAGTTCAATTTTTGGTTCCAAAAATTAAAAAGAAAAAAAAGTCTTCAGCTTCATGTGGAAGAGGGGATAGAAAGGAACTGCTGTTGGAAGTAAGAGATGCAAAAACCCAGAGGAAAATCTCACATCACCATGGCTAAGTTTTGACATAGGGTCTTGCTGAGTTTTGTTTTGCTTATTTATTTTTATTTAGCCAGCTGACATGCCCCTGTTAGACTTTGGATATTAAGAGGTGAACAAGGAAGGTCATAAGAGAGATCTGAAAACTTTCCTTAGTGTGGTCAACTTTATAGAAAGTCTATCACAGGACACTGAAAAGATAAGCCCTCAAGATGAGATATTTTTTTAAAGCACTACAATGCAAGTTAAAAGATTTTTCATCAGAATCTTCATGGCACACAGTAGGTGTTCAATAAATACTCTCTAATATCCTACTAACCAGCAATAGTGTCATACTTCCAGAAGAAATTGAGATTAATAAAAATGAGTTTTCATCTATTGGGGGCCTACTATGTGCCAAGTAGCTTTCTAAGTATCTTCAATTATTTTTTAAACTTCTGTTTATTTGGAAGAAGTTGCCACCTTCAATTTTATTTCCTGTTTGAATGCCGTTGTATTGCCTGTTGCATTCCTTTGGCAGAATGGGAAGGTTAAGGCTGCCTGTGGGTGCCCGGTATGCCTGCTCCCTCGGCTTTATGCTGATCACCACAGCTGCGTCCTCCAGGTTTATAAAATTTCTTATCCAAAACCCTCTCCACTTCTAGTGCTGATCGTGTGCATTAAAATAAAATAGCAAATGTGCTGAGTGAAGTGCACACTACAAAATGATACTCGTACTTTCGAGAGTGTATAATATTTGCATCAGGTCATCAAATATATTCCCCACTGCAGGAGAGTGCTTTTGTTCACTGCGCTCTTCTGTTTCATCTCTCACCAGAAAATATGCTTATCTCTACCAAGCCATCCTTACATAATCTCCAACTTGCATCTGTTATTACACATAGGGGAAAACAACATCATTCTCTAGGAACACAGAGAAGTCCTAAGCAAAATATATTACGAATGCATTTGTCTATAGTAGTATTCCCTTTAAACAGGTTGGATGAAAGCCTTTCTTGTCCTTCCTTGTTTGTAAGTCCAAAGCTAGGACACCTTCAAGAATCTGGAGGCTCAAAACTGCAAATTAAAAGGCACGCTCTGAGTGTAGCTGGATACCTTCCACCATGCTACTTTAAAGAGTATATTAAAGAGAGGGTGAAGGCAGGTGGTGCATTTGTAAGGAGCAGCTGAACATTTGCTTGGCTTCAAGCCAAATGAAATAACATAATCCTAACTGACTGGTACACTTCTCCCTGATCCCTTTAAATACCTCTTTTTCAAATTCTTTATGACATTTAAATATTCTTAGAATCCATCAATATCATAAAACAATGAGATGGTTAGAAATGAAGGCAGCTCATCCTAAGAATCATGATAAAATGGCTACCTTTCCCTGAGTCTTTAGATTCTCCTTGCACTTCAGGTGATCCCCATCGAGTTCCACTAAAACTGTGGATGAAATAGAGTATTGCTCCCACTTTAAAGATGAAGCTATGAAGGTCGAGAGAAATTAATTTTCCCAAGGTTCCAGAGATAACTGGCAGGAAGACAAGATTCAAGCTCACGTTTGTTCGTTCATTTTGCTCCAAAACTCACATTCTCTTGTTGTCCCTCATCTGAATTCCCTCCCTTCCATTCCCTCTCTTTGTGGAATGCTACCTGACACGGTTCAGGTTTTCTTGCTGGCTCCCGCGACAATGCCACTGATCAGTGACTATTTCCAACTCTGCCGTTCCCAGACGGCTCCCCGGCGGCTGGTGCTCAATCAATGTTAAATAATAACAGTTCAAACCCGTAATGACAAAGCAGGAAGCGCCTCCCTCTTTATACTTTTAATGACTTCATACGGTTCTTTTTTGTTAATTGTTTAATCACAAATTTCAGTTATTGCTATTTACATGCTCTTTTTCAACTTTTGAATGCCGTCTCATTTCTATTTTGCCAAGCTTTCGGAAACACCAAATTAGAAACAAGCCTATTGTCTTCCCCACAATTTCTGTGCTGTGAAGAATGAAAAACACCAATGAGTGCCTGCCTGCCTAACAGGAGAGAAGAAAGGAGGGAAGAGGAGCCACTGTAAGTCCTCTCAAGAAGACCACTTCAGAGGGAGCCCAAGTCACTGTTTCCATCATGAAGAACACACCCCGAGCTACCTTCACATCTCTGACAGACAATCCAAAATAGCATAGCTTGGAACAGGTGGAAAATCCAGTGGAAATAAAGGAAATATTGACTAAGTGGGAAACATACAGGTTTTTGTGCTAGGATGCATGATTGCCTTGTAAGAATAGATTTATCACTCAGTCTCCATCAGCAAAGTCAGAGACTTTTTTTTTTTTTAAACATAAAACATCACCCTGCCCAAAGAATTAAAGAGAGGAATCAGTGCATTAAGACTGGGGTTGTCACTATGCTATGATAAACCCCCTGTACAAAGGATACCCTCTAAGTGTTAGCCAGCTGCCATGTCCTGGTTTGAAAAGGATGTTGAGCTTCAAGAAGTTAAATTCTGAGGGAGAGGGGAAGTGCTGAGAAGTGGTATTAGTCAAATCATATTATTATATTGTGTACATGTGCGGGCAGGTGACAACAAATCCCATCATTATGTGCAACCGTAATGCACCAAGGAAAAAACGTGGGAGAAAAAATGGAAAAGGAAGTTATTCTATAGCCATCATCCAAACTGAGACATGTATGTTCTCACAAAATCTTTCCTATATTTTGTGAAATTCAAATGTGAAGGTGCAAATCACTCCACCCCATTCATGATTAACGATACAAACTTTCCTACTATTGGACACCAAACCTGAAAATGAACAACAGCCTATAATGCCAAGAGTGTGATAAAACCTTGCCAGGTGTGGCGGTGCAGACCTATAATCCCAGCAGCTTCAGAGGCTGAGGCAGGAGTATCCCTAGTTCAAAGGCAACCTCGATGTAATATGTTGATTTTAAGTCCTTTAGTTATAAACCAAGAAATTGGATAGATGGATCAAATGGTGGTTCCATTCCAAGTTTTCTGAGGAATCTCCATTCTAATTTCCATAATGGTTGCACCAATTTGCATTCCCACCAGCCTTGGTTTATACCCAAAGGACTTAATATTACAGTGATGCAGCCACATCAATGTTGATAGCAGCTCAGCTTACAATAGCTTATATGGAACTAACCTAGGTGCCCTTCAATACATGAATGGATAAAGAAAATGTGGAATATAAACACAATGGAATATTACTCAGCTTTAAAGAGGAATGAAATGATGGCATTAGCCAGTAAATGGATGGAGCTGGAGACTATCATGCTAAGGGAAATAAGTCAATCCCAAAAATTCAAAGGCTGAGTAGTTTTTTTGATATGCATATGCTAATTCGCAATAAGGGGCAGGTGGCTAGAGAAGACTAGAGGTACTTTAGATTAGGTAGAGGGGAGGAGGCATGGAAGTAGGAAAGAGTGTAGAATGAATCAGACATTATTATCCTATGTACATATATAACGATATGACCAATGTGATTCTACACCATGTACAACAAGAAGAATGAGAAATTATACTCCATCTATCTATGATGTATCAAAGCAAATTCTATTGTCATGTATATAACTAATTAGAAAAAAATGAAAAAAAATTTAAAAGGCAACCTCAGCAATTTAGTGAGGCCCCAAGCAATGTAACAAACACCTGTCATAAAATAAAAAGGGCTGGGGATGTGGCTCAGTGATTAAGCACCCCTGGGTTCAATCCCTACTACCAAAAAGAAAAAAAAAGTACAAAAAACCTTAACAGAAAGTTTGGGAAATACAGCAGAAAGACTGGAGAACATTGCTAAAGGTAACTACACTCATTTCTGAGGGATGCCTTTATGTTCTTAAATCTAGCAACAGCCAAGAAGTAAAGAAAGGAGAAGACATAAATCAGAAGCTCTAGGCTGGAGGATTTTGTTTGGCTTACACAGTGTTTCTTAAAATTTTTGAGTTTCTTCCTCCCTCTGCTTAAAATTTGGAAAAATTCTAAATAAAATCCACATTCTTAGGTTTTCTTTAAATATCCAAAGATTTGGAAAAGTGAGCATATAATTGCATGGGGCAGTGAGCAGCGGGGCCGAGCAAGGTTCTATTCTTCCAAACTTTTCATAGAGTCTGTTCTTCAGTTTGCTGAAGAGATCCCTTCTTGGTTTGCCTCCCTGACAGGCATGGCTGCTGGTTCACATTTAAGGCACTTAGTATGGTCCTAAGTTTAGTGAGAGATGTGAGTGATATGCATCTGAGAACTTTTCTAACCTCAAGATTTCAGGATATTTATTTGTATGTATGAAAACTGTGATATACTAAAAAGTTTCTGTATTCTGAGTTAAATGATAAGGCCTTGACCTCACTTCTAACCTAAATTAGCCGAGCACTCTGTGGCAAATTAATCTAACTTATTGGACCTGAATTTCTTAAAAGTATCATATTAAATTGCCTGTAAGGGACCTTTCTAGTCCTGGAAAGCTTTGCCTCTTACGTGGAAACCATGAAAGCCAGGGACTCAACCTCACCCTTGAGCTTCCTCTTGGCACAAGGTTGAGAGTGGTGGTAGAGGGACCATTGTGGCCCCTCTGAACAGAGAGAGAGAGAGAGAGAGAGAGAGAGAGAGAGAATTTCATTTTCTCTGAAGAAGACAGTTCTAAGAGAATGGAGTAGGGAAGCCATAGATCCTTTACAATACTGCAGAAAAATAAGATACTTAATTCAATCTTATCCAAATAAGAAATTAATATGAAAATAATCTTAAGTGTGCATTACAAAGATCAGCCTGCTGTGGGTTGAATTGTGTTCCAATCAAAAATAATATCATATGATAAATCCTAACCCTTCATCTCTCCAAATGTGACCTTATTTGGAAGTTGAGTATTTACAGAGGCAATTAAGCTAAAATAAGGTCACTAGGGTAGGGCCCAATCCAATATGGCTGATGTCCTTTAGAAAGGAGAAATTTGGACACAAAGACAGAAACACAGACATGTAAAAACACAGTTGGAATGCTGGCTGCAAGCCAAGGAACACCCCAGGGTACCTGAAGCCAGCACAGAGGCACAGAACAAAGACTACCACCTGGCCTTTTCCACCCCTTGATCTTGAACTTCATTCTCCAGAACTGTAGGATGATAATAAACCATCAAGTTTGTGGTTCTTTGTTTTGACAGCCTTAGCGAACTAATGTACCATCTCACCCCCTTTGCTCAAGCTATCCAGAGGTACAGAATCCTTCCAGGGAAAAAAACAATGTCCCATGGTCATAACAAAATACCCTCCTTGTGATCTCTGGAGGGATCTGATACAGATCATCTTAGCTCCTTCCATTGTGAATCTCCAGGTTATCAACAAGGATCAGTATTTCCTAGTTCTTGACAATGTTTCTGAACCTTGAAACTATTTCTTAGCTGAGTGCTGGACCAGATCTGTAATCTGCAGGATGAAATATAATCTGCAAATATAATCTGCAAAATGAAAATGCAAGGCCCCTTCTTCAAAAATTATTGAGACTTTCAAGTTGGCTCTAAGCACAGAGCCCTGAATGGCTACACAGGTTGCATCCCCATGAAGCTAGCCCTGACTGCTGCCACCAGATGACTGGGAAGGCACTAGTGCCTTCATTCCCCTTCCACACTGAGTCATTCTGGAATGTCTGTCTCTTGCCCCTTTGCGGAGCATTTTTGACTTGCTCACAGTTAGTCAAGTCCACACTTTCTAGCAGCTTCTCACCATCATTTTCCATACATGCATTTCTTTGCCAGAGGTGTTGAATCCATTCAGTGTCCCAGCTATCATGCAAGCTATTGAAAAAGTCTGAAGTCATGTATAGTTCAGAGGCTGAAATAGCCACAGACTAAGGAAGCATGTAGTGCTGATTATAATCCTGATAATGATCATTGAAGATACCATTCCAAATGGCATAATCCAGAATGTCGAAATCCCAGGAGCTCAAAAATCCCAAAAATCACAATTACAAAAGATGAAAAGCCTCAGTGTTGAAATCCTGAAAGCCGAAATTAAAAAAAAAAAAAAAAAAAAAAAAAAGCAATTCCCATTGGAGGACAATAAAGCTCTGTGAGGAGGATAGAAAGTAGAATTCCCAGGAAAGGCTACATGACATAGCAATGATGAAAACTTTTGTCTGGTGGGCTGGGGATATAGCTCAGTTGGTAAAGTGCTTGTCTTGCATGCACAAGGCCCTGGGTTCAATCCCCAGCACCACACGCACATTTTAAAAAAAAAGAAATGTGTCTGCATTGGCCTTTCTTCCAGCTGATGAAATTCCAGTAGCTTTTAATGAATTAAAGTCGTATTGGTCCAAAGAAGCCAACAAAGTTACTAACAGGTTTTGAAATAATTATATGTATGGTACAATAGGAAGGCACTTACACAAGTGTTGCTGTTCCATTCCAGCATTGTTTCCACCATATGTGTGCTTTATGTATGGGTGCATGAGGAATGGATTCCCATGTACCAAAAACAACATAAAACATGGCACCCAAGATGGGACATTTTAATAAGGAATGCTCACATCGAAGTATGTAGAATCATAGATTTTCAAGAAGAGCAGGGCCATGTAAAAAATGAATGTGAACATAGTCTGCAAGGAGATCCATGCCCTAAAAGGAAAAACAAGCAAACCAACCAAAAAAACAAAAACAGGGAACTCTTCATCTCTATTCAAGACTTCACAGTATTGTAAACCATCATGGAAGTAGGTCAGCTCTTACAGACTTCCATGCAAATTGCCCATAATCTTTCTTTGCAATGTACTTTTTTCATGTCAAATTTTCTTTTTAGGGTTTTCCTATTTTTTTCTATTTTTTTTCTATTTTCAGTTTTCTTCCACTATTTTAAATTGTCGGTATTATTGTTTACAATGGTATGCATTTTATCTTTGCATCATCTCCAATCCTGGAGTTACAAGTTCTGTAAAGACTTTCTGAGAGTTCAATTTCATTTTATGCATTTTTTTTCTTTTTTGGCAAATTGGGCACCATGAAAGTGCATTATCACAATATTTTTTGTGGGATAGCATTTTGCATGTATGCAAAAACCTTGAAACTTCCTCAACAAGTGAAGATATGTCCTCTTAGTATATCTGCATTTCTCCAGATCTCAGCTCTTCAGACAACTGCAAATACAGTGGTATCCCATCGTGGGTTTTGATCAATTTCGACAAAATATTTAGAGTGTCCATCATGGTATTTCAGATGACCACAGTTATAAAGTGAGGTGCCCACAATTACCATAGTGATATGTATTTATATGTCCTGCTTTTTGATTTATTTCTTTCTGAATACATTTCATCTGCTCATGACTGCTATACCAGTGTGATGGTCATTAGTCCACCTGAGTGTTTATGCTTGCAAAAATATGCATGTTAATACTGCCTATTTTATTGTTATGAAATGGTCTAGGAAATGTTCTGTTGTATATTTCTGTGTTTCTGAAATGAATTCCCTTTAAAAATGCAAATAAATGCCTTTTAAAGAAATTATTTCCCAGAATTATATTTTTAAGACTTTGATCTTTCTGGGTTTTAGATTTCAAGAATTTGATCTTTGGGGATTGCAACATTTGGGATTGTGTCTTTGAGAATTATGGCCCAAACCTAGAAGTGTGGGATGAGTGAGATAAAAAGATATAAGCATTGGACTCCAGATGCTCAAGAGGAAGACTTCCCTACTTTGTAGGAGGCGATATTGAAGGAGACCATAAAAGGATGGATTAGATGTTGTTAGGCATTTATGAAGACAAACCAGGTAGAAAAAAATACTATGTGAAAAAGCATAGAAGTGAGAAACAAGGAGACACATTTTAGGAACGTGGGTACTTTGGCGTAGGTGGAAACAGATGGATCCATTTGGGAGGAAGCCTGGAAAAATGGGTTAGTTGTAGATTAGAAGGCCTTTTCCTGTCTAAGAGGCTAATGGTGCTTACTTATGGTGAAGAGCCAGGAAAGACAAGATTAACTTTAATTTCACTTCAAATTAATTTTATATCTGACAATAGATGGCACCATCCTTGCAGATGTATGTAAAACTATCTTACCAAATGCGATTTAGCACTCATAATTATTTCATTTCCCTAAGGGGGAAAAATCTTTACAGAAAAACCCCACCTTCTTTTGGTTCTGATGAGCTGGTACCTACCTCTATGTTAGGACGTATCACATTGGATTGCAATTCTTTGTTTTTAAGTCTGTCCTCCCCAGCAGACTGTGAGTCTTCAAAGACAGAGACTGTGTCTTATAATCCTTCCTACCTCTGCATCTGGCATAATGCCTAGCTCATGGTGAGTGTTTAGTAAATATTTGTTGAATGACTAAATAGAGATTGCTACTATATGGGGATGCCTTCATTTAAATACTCCCCTCCTATCTATTCATAAATGAGGGGATTTCAATGAGAAATTGGAATGAAAAAGGCTTCTATGGAGGCTTGGTGGTTAACAATAGCTAATTGTTCTACTTTCAGGTGTGGTCAGTTTCCCCTACCCATGATGCTTTGCCTCCCAGTCTGGTTTCATCGTCCTTCAATGTCCTTGGCCTTACTGTACCTGGTTGCACAGATACATGGCACCTTTGTTTGCTCACATTTCATGACAGGTTCTTTTCTAGCAGATTTACCCCTACAGAGATGGAGATGAGGGACCCCAGGTTATGTTCAGCTAAATCAACCCCAATGGCAGTGTTGGTATTACAGTGCCTTCCTGTGCCAAACGGCTCCCCGAAGTTCAGTGCAAGTGCTCAGTTTTGGGAAGCGGTGAGCTTGAAAAGTGATGGGCAGCAGAGGTGATCTGATCTTTACCCCAGCACCTCAGGAGTTTCTCTGCCGGTCAGCTCTGAAAAGTACTTTTTCAGAGTACTTGACATCCTGTCTTGTTTGAGGTAGTTTTATTTATTCTTTTTTTTTTTTTTTTTTTTTTTGAGAAAGCATTTGATGGTGTTTTTACCTCAGGGCTCACTTTAGTGTACGGAAGTGGGAAGAAAATTCCACAGCTAGATTGCTTTGTTGTTTGGTTTTTGAAAAGAAGGCATTCTGACATAAAGAGTACTAACTGTTTATTTTAATAAAACTGCCTGCAACCAGGGCTGGTAGGTGGGGAGGTTTTTAGTTGGCATCATGATGTGATATACTATGTGAAACCCTTACCGTGACATCCAGGGACCCAGTGGTGCTCCTTCAGCTACATCCTGGGCATCACTGCACTTATGGGGAACAATTTTAAATCACTTTGATTTCAAAGCAATTGGAATCAGGGTGAACAACAGAACACAGTTCTATCATTTTAAAAAATGTATGATGTTCTAACCCTGGAGTTTGGCAGTAGCTGGAGGAAAAGACGCATCTTTGTAAAGCTGGTGAGGCAGACAGAATAGGAAAGAAGGGTGGGTGGGTCTGGATCCTACCTAGCAAAGTGCTTGCTTTCCAGGTTTCTCTTTCCCTGTTAAAAAACCAACGACGATAAAAATGACAAAATTCCAGGCACATCAAGCAAAACAACACTCAATAAATTAATAGAGTCTACGGCATGTATTAGTTACTCAAATTATTACTGGCATGGATTTGAAGTCAAACACCCAAAATGTTTTGAACTCTATTGTGCTTAACAGTGACCAGTCATGGAGCCTTGAATATAATTTCTCTTGTCTTAGTTTCCACATCCATGGATAGAATGTCCTTGTAGAACAGATGCAAGTCTGAAACGAGAGGCAAAATATACAGTAAAATACCTGGCATGAGGTAAGCACTCGATGAATGGAAACCACCACTGTTACTATTACCACTGAGGTTAAGATTATTCATAAAGCAAGGTCAATATTTTCCAGGGTCAAAAAGAAAAGCTCCTTGTAGCCAGTTTAAAGATTTGAGAACCAAAAAAGTGAGAATCTGACAATTAGTGATGCCAAAGCTATAAAACTTCAAACATCATTCTATTTTGTTTTGAAATACGTATCTGTTTTCCACCTATTTCTCATTAAGCCTCTCCTAATGTTAAAACTTATATAACCATGGTACCTATCAAAAGTAAGAAATTAAAATTGATACCATACCCTTAACTAAGTTGCAGACTTCAGACAGAGTCGCCAATTTTCTGTTAATATCTCTTTCCACACCAGGTTGCACCCCCAGGATTCCACATTGTATTCAACTCTTATGTCTGCTTAGTCCCCTCCAGTCTGGGAAATTTCCTCAGTTCATCACTATCTCTCATCCACTGGATGACCAGTCCTCTTGAAAAGAACTGAAAGATAATGTATGGGTTCTTTGTATTTTTGGTGTGAATGGATACCATACCATTAACCAGAACCCATACATTGAATACAATCAATAAATGGGCCAAGGATCTGGACAGACACTTTACAGAAGAAGATGTACAGGAGATCAATAAATATATGAAAAAGTGTTCAACATCTCTAGTAATTAGAAAAATGCAAATTAAAACAACTCTAATATTTCATCTTACTCCAATTAGAATGTCTGTCATCAAGAACACAAGCAATAATAGATGTTGGCATGGTTGTGGGGGAAAAAGCACGCTTTTACATTGCTGGTGGAGTTGCAAATTGGTACAGCTACTCTGGAAAACAGTGTGGAGATTCCTCAGAAAACTTGAATGGACCCATCTTTTGACCCAGTTATCCCACTCCTTGGTTTATACCCAACGGACTTAAAATTAGCATACTACAGTAACACAGCCACATCAATGTTTATAGCAGCTCAATTCATAATAGCTAGACTGTGGAACCAACCTCGATGCCCTTCAACAGATGAATGGATAAAGAAACTATGGTATATATACACAGTGGAATACTACTCAGTCATAAAGAAGGAAAATATTATGGCATTTGCAGATAAATGGATGGAATTGGAGAACATCACGCTAAGTGAAATAAGCAATCCCAAAAAGTCAAAGGCCAAATGTTTTCCCTGATAAGTGGATGATGAGTTATTATCAGGCTGGAGGTTGGGGGGTGAGAGAAGAATGGAGGAAACTTTGGATTACATAGCAGGAAATGAGAGTGGGGAGGGGGTGGGGGGTATGAAAGATGGTGGAATGAGACAGACATCATTACCCTATGCACATGGATGATTACATGAATGGTGTGTATATACATTATGCACAACCATAGAAATGAAAAGTTGTACCCCATTTGTGTACAATGAATCAAAATGAAGACTATAAAAATTAAAAAAAATAAATTTTATTTATTTTATTATTTTATCATATTTATCATTTTAATAAAATAAAATAATTTCTTTAAAAGGAGGACAGGTCAAATCATTTTTAGAATGTCCCTACATGACATTATTCTTATGGTTCAGTTGAGATGAAGAGATCAAGGGAAGAACATCACAAAGGTGAGGTTCCCCTCTCAGTGCCTGTGTCAGAAGGCACAGGAGATCAAGCTGCTTGGTAATTGCTATTCACCACAAAGACTGGGCCAAGAGTTTCTGCCATGTCTCTCCACTATCAAGTTGCTACTTTTCTTTTTCCCTAGTCCACTGATTAGAAGTGAGTCTCTACTTCCAGCCCTTACCCAAGGGGAGAAGAAAGAAGCTCCAGCTCTGGGAGGGAGATGCATCAAAGATGTCATGGATGTATGATTGAAGCTACCATGGTAGTTAATAAACATTTGGGGAGAGGAAACTTTGTGGTGATGGACAACTTCCCTTAACCTTTCTCCCACAAATGTTAACATTCATCAGTATGTTCTATTGGTAATTTTCTGTTTCCCTCATTCCTTCTCTATTTGTTAAGTGGACTTTCTCTAATGAAGAAGTATCCCGTTCTTTTGTTTAGGTACAAAGGTATAAACTTATGGACATTTACTTTGCTCTTTGGGTTACCATCCAATACTGCTACTATTATTTTTTTTATTTTTTATTTATTTATTTTTTTTTGCGGTGCTAGGGATTGAACCCAGGGCCTTGTGCTTGCAAGGCAAGCACTCTACCAACTGAGCTACATCCCCAGCCCTACTATTATTTTTGTTAACTCAAATTGTTCCAGCTTCAGCCATTGGGAGATCATTAAGGTTGCTGGCTCATATTCTTCAGTTTGTTTTGTTTTGTTTTGTTTTTTTGTACTAGAAATTTAACCCAGGGGCACTTTAACACTATGGTAAATCCCCAGACCATTTTTTGTTTTTTATTTTGAAACAGGGTCTTGCTAAGTTGCTGAGGCAGGCATGAACTGAGACCTCTGAAACTGTGACCCCCCCAATAAACTTTTCCCCCTCCAAGTTGTTCTTTTTAAAGATTTATTTGTTTGTTTGATTGTTTTTACAGACTGCATTTTGATTCATTTTACACAAACGGGGTACATCTTTTCGTTTCCATGATTGTGCAGGATGTAGATTCATCTAAGTTGTTCTTGTCAGATATTTTGGTCACAGTGTCGTAAAGCAGATTAATACAGTTAACTACCTACAAGTAGGATTGATAAGTCATATGACAAGTGAGTGCTTAAACTGCCAGAACTGCCAAACTGTTTTCCAAAGGGCCAACACTATGTCGTATTCCACTCGCACTAGAGTTCTGGTTGCTCTGCATCATGGGTAGCATTTGAGATGCTCAGTTTTGTTTCATTCGTTTTGTTTCACCTATCCTAATGTAGTGGTGTCTCATTATAGTCTTAATTTGTACTTCCCTAAAATGGGTTGATGTTGAGCATACTATTGTATCTTTATTTACCCTTTATACTTTTTGATAAGGTGTCAGTGAGATCATTGCCATTTTAAGTGGGTTGTTTGTTTTTGTATTGTTCAATTTTAAGATTATTTTTATATGACCTAGATCTAAGTAGCTTATTAAATAAGTCTTAGGTCTTTTTTTATTCTCCAAACAGAGTTTTTCACAAGAGTAAAAGTTTACAATTTTGGTAAGATTCAATTTATTTCCTTTTTTCTTTTATAAATGGTGCTTTTGCTGGTAGAGTTTCAAATTGGTGCAGACACTCTGGAAAAAAGTATGGAGATTCCTCAGAAAACTTGGAATGGACCCACCATTTGACCCAGCTTTCCCACTCCTTGGCCTCTACCCAAAGGACTTAAAATCAGATTACTACAGTGATGCAGCCACATCAATGTTCACAGCTGCTCAATTTACAATAGTAGATGTGGAACCAACCTAGATGCCCTTCAATAGATGAATGGATAAAGAAGCTGTGGTATATATACACAATGGAATATTACTCAGCCATAAAGAATAATAAAATTATGACATTTGCAGGTAAATGGATGGAACTGGAGAATATCATGCAAAGTAAAATAAGCCAATCCCAAAACACCAAAGGCTGAATGTTTTCTCTGATAAGTGGATGATGATACATAATGGGGGTGGGGAGGTGGGGGTTAAGAGAAGAATGAGGGAACTTTGGATGAAATAAAGGGATATGAGAGGGGGGAGGGGGTGGAGGTATGAAAGTTGGTGGAATGAGACAGACATCATTACCCTATGTACATGTATGATTACATGGATGGTGTGAATCTACATCTATACATCATGCACAACTACAGAAATGAAAAGTTGTACCCCATTTGTGTACAATGAATCAAAATGCAGTCTGAAAAATTAAAAAATTAAAAATAAAGATAAAAAGAAATAACAGTGTAAAAAATTAATTTTAAGACAGGTAAATAAACATATCACCCAGAAAGAAATAAATAAATAAATAAATAAATAAATAAATAAATAAATAAATAAATAAATAAATTGTGCTTTTGGCTTCAGAGCTAAAACACTCTTTAGACAACCCCAGATTCTATTAGTTTTCTTCTAGAAGCTTAGAGTTTTATATTTTACATTTAAGACAATGACCTGATTTGAGGGTTTTGCGTGTGTGCAATGTTTGAATGTATATGCTCAGCTTCTTTTTATCCTTTTTTTTACACATGGAAATCAAGCTTTTCCTCACCATTTGCTGAAAAAACAAAATCTTTTCTCCATTCAGTGACCTTTGGAGACTTGTCCACAGCATGTGGACTGTACTTATGTGGGTCTCTCTCTGAGCTCCATGCAGTTTCCTGGTCCCGTGCTTGCCTTTTATCAGCACCATGCTGCGTGTGTCATGTCTGAGTCTGGTTCTGTTGACGGCTTTGTCTCTTCCAAGTGCGTTTTGCCTTTGCATCTGTCAGATGATTTTTTTGTTGAAAACTGCTCTTCTAGTGTGAGATGGCCAATACTGAGGTAGATTTTGTTTACCTTAGAGCACACTTTTCCTAGTGCTAGACAGTCGTGTTGGAGGTTTATGTAAGCGACCCAGGAGTTGGTTGGTTGCTAGATTTGTTATTGCTCTACTTAGCTCCTCCATCGGAACTCAGCCTTCAAATTCTGTTGGCAGTACCTCCTCTTTAGGCTGGGGCTGGATCACCAGAGGTCTGCTCCTCCATGTCCACCTCCCTCTTGGATGTGGATCTTCCTTTTGTGTTGCTCTACAAACAGAATCTTTCAGCTCTCCCTTCTTAAATGTATCCTACCGCTGTAACCACTGGACTTTTGTTAGTCTGGTGTTTTCAGGGGTGAAGAAGGGAGGGTATTCTCTGACGCTTTTATTCATTTTCGATTCTGGGCAGGCACAGGGTCCTGGGTCTTTCAGGGGTGTGGAGGATGTTGCGTATGCAAACACCCCTGCCCTTGCCCAGATGTATGCTGGGGCTGTCATGCATGCCTGCCCCGCCCCAGAGGCAGAGGACTGTTTTTGGTTTACTTCCCTAGCTGGAATGGGTTTCCATCAGGGTACTAAGGCAACACTTTTTTGTTGCTTTATCACAGATTAAAGTTTTTGTTCTTTCAGGAAGACGGTTCCTGGAGTCTTGGGTACTGGCTGCTGATCCCTGCTCCTAGAAAACACCAGGAAGGAAGCTTTAAGCAATAAAGCAATGAGAGCTCCGGGAAGGTTTAAAACAAAGGATCCATGACAAGATCAAGTTCACATTTAAAAACACGTGGAGTCTGGCTCAAAGCAGGGCAGGATCTGAGAATACCAGTTATAAAGCTCTTATAGCAGAGTAAAAGGACAATTTGTCATCTTAACAGCCAGTATCAGAATTCCTCTCAAGGAGGAAACTGTCTCCGTTTAGGAAAACCCCTTGATAGGCCACTTAGGTGTAAAACCAAAGCCGCCCACACAAGATGAGAGAAGAACGAGGGTTCAGTTGAATTTCTAAACAGAAGAAAATGAAATGAATTTGAGCTCATTTTGCTGAAATCGATGAGTGGTGGACAGAAGGGCAGGAAAGCAGATTGACAATGACTCGGACAGGGCATCTGGTGGGGAAATTGATCAGAGAAATACCCCAGGACAGGAGGTGCATCTGAAGTTCATTTACGTACAAGGACATCTAAAATTCTAATACAAAGTGACTGGGCTTTGATGTCAATGTCCTCTATGGTCCTGAATCTTCAACAAAGTCAGCCCCACAGGAGAGAAGAAATCCAAGAAATTGCTATTTGAGTGCCATCTGTAGAGTCCTGGGAAGAAGGGTAGAGGTTGAGTCTGCACCCAGGGAATGCACTAGCTGTAGGGCAGGAGGGAGGACCAGAGAAGTCATTGAAATAAACAGACTGGGGTTAGTAAGAACTGCACACCAGACGCAGAAGTATAAATAAAGACCCCAAAAGAGAGCGGAGATTTTCATGAGTCAGAGACTCAGGTGTTTGAGACAGAGTGATCTCAGCTACTCCTCAGTTCATAGTCTTTTAAAAGAGTAGCAAAACTTAAACCCCATTAATCTCCAGGAATGGAGTGCATAAATGGGATATCTGTTCCTCATAATATCTAATTTTAAATATCATGTATTTTTAATATGAATATATGTACTTCGATTTAAAACATGGCACAATAAGTATATCCAAATAGGTGGTTTTGGTCTCCAATTTAGCAAAAGAAAGTAACAGTGTTAGGCTAATTTATTCACACCACTTGGGATTATTTTAAAATTTGGTACCTCTGAAAAAGAGAAAATATAGTTGAGGTTACTGTTGGAGATAGTTGCTCTGGGAGAAGATAATATACCATTTATGAATTGTTATGTTTAGAAGGAAATAAGTGCACTCCAGAAGGAAAATTGGGCATTTTCCTGATGACCTGGATGAAAACAGAGAGAGATGGAGTCTCTCCTCCAGGTGGCCTGGGATTATAGTGATGCATTGGGCCACTACCCCCAAAATGTGTCCTGCAAAACCACTAAAGTCCAACTGCATATAACATATCACTTGCAAACGGCAAATTGGGCATAAAATGCCAATTATTTTACACCTGAGACACAAAAGCAAGACATATTACAAACAAGTGTATTTTGGGAGATTCTTTCAAAACAGTTAATCACTAACTTTGGCTCATAGTCTGTTGTATGAACTTCAGTACCAAACAAGAGGCAGTTGGAGTTACTGTCAACAACAGAAGCACTACAGAAGAAAGTCAAAATTTTTAAAGAAAACCTCCTGTACATTTATATTGTAGGAATACTTCTTATAAACAAGGGAGAAAATGTCACTAAAAACTCAAAGTATTATTCTTGGAAATATTCACATTCACATTGTCTTGTTTTCCTTTTTTGGCTCCAAAATATCTCATGCCCTTTACTAAAACGAGCATAAAGAAATTATACTCCTCTGAATTCCCTTGAATTTGGTCCATAAGAGGGATATAACACCAGTGTCAATCCAAGTACATTTGAGAGTGAGAATTTTTAAAATTAATCCTGATAGACTTAATGCTCTTGAGTGTCTGTCTTGATCTGATTCCCAGAAGCAGACCCTGACATACGGATGTGAGTGCAAGAAGTGTGTTTGCAACATGATCCCAGGAAACTCTGGTGAGGGAAGGGGGAAGTGAGACAAGGAGGAAATAAAGCCACTAACACCAGCATTACCAAGCAGACACTCACTGTGGACAACCGAGACCCAAGGCTCCTGGGAAATTGGGAGATAGAGTTATCCCAGCCAAGGGACCGAGGACAGCAGCTCCCATGCATCTCCAGAGCACTGCCTCTGAGGCTTAACTTTTCAGTTTGCACCTTGGTTGGAACACGCATCTTCCAGTGGCAGGCAAGCGTCTCTCAAAGAAACCACAGAACTGTGGGATGAAGGACAGCCACAGCCAACAAGTCAGGGGTCAAATCCTTTCTGTAAGTGGTTCTGAGGCCTCCTACCTGTAGAAGACTTCTGTGCTTCTGCAATAAGCACCTTAAATTCTTTTAGGAAGGGTGAATAAGAAGAATTAGAACTGTGCTGTTAGGCAGGGGGTATCGATCAGGGGTAGAATGTCTACCTAGCCTGTATGTAGTCCTTGGTTCCATCCCCAGCACTGCAAAAAAAGAAAGAAAGGGAGGAAGGAAGGAAGGAAGGAAGGAAGGAAGGAAGGAAGGAAGGAAGGAGGGAGGGAGAAAGAGCGAGGGAGAAAGGGAGGGAGGGGAAAAAGAGAGAAAAAGAAAATAAAGTGTTGAACTCATATAAAGTTCATGTAATTGTGTCTTAGGAAATGATTGGAAAAATAAAGATTTCCAGTACAAAGGGCATCAGAAACCAGAAGTAGGAGAAACAGAGTCAGTTAAGTGATGTTCACTCCCAGTCCCGTCCTAAAGACTCTATGCCTGACCTCTATGTCTCATGGAAAGAAACCAACGAATTCTGGTAGACGACGGAGATAAGAAGCTTTATTTGGCTTCTTGTATGAGAAACTGTGACACTATAACGAGAGGAGTCTTGACTTTTCTGTATAAAGCACATTTAATCCCGAGCCTATGAGGACCACAGGGAATCTAGCACCATTTTGACAGCCTGAGGAGGATTTGAAGATCTGAAGGCAGCATAGGAGGCAGCACTCCCTGCCTGAGCTTCAGTCATCTCAGCATGCGTCCCAGTCTCTGTGACCAGAAAAAGGCACCCTTCCAAATGGCTTCACAGGCAACCTGTCACTGAGGAGGGTGCAGTTTAAAATATGGGAGAAATGTTAATGGGCACCAAAGACACTGTCAAAGACTCTTAGAAATAATGGGAAGCCTTAAGGAGGAGTGGAGGTTAGAGCTGGAGCTGGGGGAGAAGCAGGCAGGGTATCAGTGATGGAGAGAAGAAGGAGATGAGGTCAGATACTGGGTGAGAAATGTGCTGGTATATACAGCCTGGTGGTCCAAGGTGGACCAAGGCTGAAAGGAAGTTCATGGAGGAAGAAATCAAAGATCCAGGGCATGAAGGAGACACCAGTAGAGGCTCTAAGATGGGTAAGGAGCAAGGATTCATTCCTTCCACAGATGCTGGTTGAGCATCCAGTATAAGCCAGGTATTAATCTGCATATCAGTACATATCACACTACAAGGCAGAAAGTTCTTCCACCCATAATTAACACTGTTATATTTACTTGGTGAAATGCATTCATAATATTAGGCAATTTGTCTATTTTTATACCTATTTATATTGCAAAATACAGTCCTCCCTCAGTATCCATGAGAAATTGGTTCTATGACATTTCTGCCCCTCAGTTACTAAAATTTGAAGATGCTTATGTCCCTTATATAAATTGGCATAGTATTTTCAATAAGCTGTAAGCATCCTAATGTATACTTTATATCAGGTCAAAATTTTTTATAATACCTAATACAGTGCAAGTGCTATGCAAACAGTTGTAATACTGGTTTATTTAGGGAATGATTACAAGAAGATGAGGTCTATATGTGTTCGGTACATATGTGATGTTGTAAAATGTTTTTGATTCACAGTTGGTTGAATACTTGGATGCAGAACCTCCAGATCTGGAGAATCAACTGTAATAATTCTCTCTTAAGTTGAAAATTATTCTCTTAGGATTAGGAAATTTTACAAATAGAATATTCCCAGGATGAAACAATGTGTCAAAATGTAGTGTGCACCATCCTCACTGAACAGATTGAGTTATTTGTGGTAATTTGTGCCTTCACTGATGGTAGGTGATACAACCTTGGCCAGTGAGACTTACAGAGAAGTGAATGAAGGAATCTCAGGTATAAAACGTTTCCTCCTGGATAAAAAGAGGTGTTAAGAGAAATTTCCTCTTTTCCGCCTCTCCACGTGGTTGGTAGGTAGTGAGTGGGACCTAGCATTATGGCAGCCATCTTGAAGAATCTGAGTGTGGTGGGAAGGACAGATGCAAAGAGCCTGGTCCCTAATATCCCCTCTGGCCATGCAATTAATAAAACTTGGAACTATCTGTTTTCTGTGCTTCTGTGTTATGAGTATGTAAGTTCTCCTTGTTTAATCAATTTTTAATAGTATATTCCCTGACTTGTAGTCAAAAGCATGCTATCTGGTGGACTCAATGCATTTATGAAAGGATCAATCAAGAGCACCTCTGAAACCTTGGTACCAAATGTTCAAAACTGTTAGTGTTGCTAAAACCAAAATTGTTATTTCTTGACTTGGAATGAAAATTTTCTTTTTATGTTGAAAAAAAGGGTATATTTGGAATTAGATAGCTGGACTCTGTTTAGATGATCCCAATTTTGTTGGCTATGTCCAAAATCAGTAGCCAGTCCAACACATGCCTTCTCTCCATCAGGCCTGATCAGGGTGTTGACCTTGGCCACATCAATGTCATAGAGTTTCCTTAGAGCTTGTTTGATCTGGTGTTTGTTGGCCTTGACATCCACAATGAATGCAAGAGTGTGGTTGTCTTCAATTTTCTTCATGGCTGACTCAGTGGTCAGGGGGGACTTGATGATGGCATAGTGGTCAAGCTTGTTTCTCCTGGGGATGCTCTTCCAAGGATATTTGGGCTGCCTCCAGAGCTGCAATGTCTTGGGTCGCCTGAAGTAGGTGACTTGAAGATCTTCTTTTTATTGCTGTGGAGACCCTTCAACGCTTCCTTCTTGGTCTTCAAAGTTTTTGCTTTGTTTTCAGCTTTGAGAGAGGCAGGGGCTTCCTTCTTAGCTTTTGGTACCATCTTGATAAAAAGCTGGAATGAGCCTATTTATTTAAGGCATTCCAAAGACTAATTTTCATTGGTTTATTCTCATTTCTCTTGAAACAAGAGCCCTGTATACTTTACCATATGGCTATGGGGAAATTGTAATTTTTACCACTTGACTATTGGGTACACTGAAATATCACTTGATAGGTTTTAATAGAAGAGAAGAATAAAATTAATTCAAACCCAAATACTGTTGGGAACCATATTCAGAATTTCTCATGGGGAATTTTCCCTTTGTGGTCATTTGTTTAGTGTAGGTCATTTTATCCCTTATCATATAGTTTCAAGGTACAGAGGATGCCAGACCTTTACAGGGATCCACCCCACCTCACCTACTCCTCTGCTCCCATACTGTTGGCAACTTGCTCCCTGGAAGAATTACCTGCCAATGTTATTTTATGTAGGAAGCAATTTGAGACAGTAAGACTCACTATTATATTCTGACCTTCCTTCTCTTATAATGCCTTTTTATTACCATGAGCCAAGTCAGATAAATGCTTAACACCACCTTTGAAAAGTAATATGAAACGAAAGAAAGAAAGAAAGGAAGAAAGAAAGAAAGAAAGAAAGAGGGAGAGAAGGAGTAAGGAAAAGAAGCAACCAGTTTCCCTCACTGTCAGGCTTCGTTGTAACATTGTGAAGACCTTTCAAGACTTTCCCATGTAAGTTATGTCAGGACAAATCTCCAAATATACCATATGATGTGAATTGTGGATGACAAATGGCCTGGGTTTCCCATCATCCCAATGTTGTCAATTTGGCCTTCCTCCTCACTGACTCAGGACAGACAGTGGGACTCCAGTCCCAGGCCTGCATTAAGTATCATATCCAGTAAATGAATTTATTTCTTTTACTATTATCATTGAATCAGGGAGACTTGGGGGGAACATTGGCTTGGAAGAACATTCCTGGTAACTGCAGATAGTGCTATTTCCTTCCTGTAGTCCCAATAAAAAATGGGGGGAAAAAGAGGAAAAACAACAAGAAAAAGAAGATGAAGAGGAAAGAACAGAAGGAGTACAACATCACCTCAGTTTTATCATTCCCCTCCAGGTTTTCACACAAATCCACCGCATGATCAAAATCCAGCACTTGCTCATCAGCGTGGGACAGTGTGGAGCCAAGGAGTCCTCCACCTCCACCTGCTCACCCTTCTCGGAACCACAAAGTTCACAGATGATGGGATGGGTGCTATCTCTGGTGCTGCGTGCCAAACCCCGTGATCCAATCAGCTCTCTTCCTGAAAGCTTCCTTCCTCAGATGTGGCAATTGCACCTCCTCACCTTCCTCCTCCAAGAGCTTTGTTAACTTTCCTGATTTGTTTTCCCCTGCTTAAACAATCCAAAATCTGCTACTGTGTAGTACCTTGCAGAAGAACAGATGCAGTTGGGTGCACCTGGGGACAGCTGCGGTCTGGACTCCGGGCCCCCATCAATTATCACCCCCCTTACACTCACCCTCCCCTCCGTCACGTTACCACCTGTGCTTTGTGTGTTCCTGAGATTCCTTGGGAAAAAATGCGGATGAGTGGCATGCAGGAGTCTCTCTGATTCCCACATCGCATAGTCTCCCCTTCCAGCCCTCCCTTTCAACAAGCTAATTGTCAATGCAGATACAAAGAAACACCTCCACAAAGCACAGGCTTCAAGCCCAGCCCAGACAAAGGTGTAGTGACTGCCAGAACTCAAACACTATCCGATTTCCGTTTCAGGCATGACTTTGAAAATTCTGCAGGCTCACAATTCCCCTTGTCTTCAAGGGCAGAACTGGGCCCAAGCAGGAGACAACCACTGTGAGCCTGAGGGCCGCCCAGCAGGGCAAGATTGTTCAATATATTACAATTATTAAAACACCTGTGCTAAATAACCTGCTCCACTCTGAAGTGTTCCCGAATCTCCGAAATGACTCATTTCTTAACCAGGCTAGCTTTATTGATTGCATTTCAGTCAGCACTGGAAAATGAGGGTAAAGCTGGGTTCCAACGCTCTTGAAGTTATTGCTCACCTGCATTGCAAGGCATGATACATCTGCTTTGAAACTTCTTGTTCTCTTATTCTCCTGCAGTTCTAGTGAAAACCAACCCAAATATGCATGGCAGGAGAAGGTAATATAAGCAATCTGAAGAAGCCAGAGGAGAGATGAAAAGGTACCGTTTACTTAGATTATAAGTAGAATGGAAGGAGTCTTTCTTATCAACATTAGATGCTTTGATGAAAGATAATATAGGGATGAGCCATGCAGGAATGAGGGAAATGCAGTTTTCAATGAATAAAATCCCTCCTGCTTCTCAAGATGTACTGAGTGCCCATGTCATATGCTTAGTCTATTTTAAAGCAGCTGGTCACTTAAATCAAAAATCACACAGATGGATGAAAAGTTCTCACAGGATTACGAAATGTCTTTAAAATATCCACGGCCACATGGGTTCTGTGGCCATTGGCAAGGCTAGGACTTAAGCCTCTTTGCCTGTAAGCACACAGACTCCTACCATTCCAGTAGACTTCTGGCACTAGCAGTGTTTTTGCTTTCTTCAAATGCAATTTCTTCATTGCAAGAGTTTCTGTCTGAAAAAGCAGGGCTCAATTCAGGAATCGGCAAATGGTATAGGGACTGATGGGTGGAAGACATATACAGAGTCTAGGGATATTCAATTTTTGTTTAATCTCTGTAGCACAATGTGAAAACCCTTGATTCCTCTTCATGGGAGGGTTCTATTGGGGTATCTGGTATGGTTTTGAGCTACAGTTGTATCCACACTTGAACTTGAGCATCTCTAGATTTATGTTCAAACCAGACAAAGACAGATCAAGTCCCTGTATACAACACTTCACTCATTGCCATAGCAAAGTAACCTGGGGGGTATATAAGTGGATGCTATCGATGCTTTGAAATTCTTCCCTCTAGCAACCTCTAACAGATCCTGAGTGCTCACTGTGTTCCAAGAGCCATGCTAAAGAATTTATAGAAAACATTTCATTTATTTCTCTCAGCCAGCTGGTGCAGAAGGCACTCTTGGTTTTCCTACTCTACAAATGAAGAAGATAAAATATAGGATATTTAAATATCTGCCTCCAGAGCCACAGAGCTAATAAATACTGGAACCAAAAGTGGACGCCCACATCCAAAGCCTGTACTCTACTACACAAGTCACCAAAGAGAAAACTAAACAGTAACTTCACAAATAAAAACTGTTTAACCTCATGAATAATATTAGAAATGTAAAAGACAACAGCAATGAAATACCCTCATCTTTCTCAATGAAACTATTTACAATGATAACATCTGGCTAGTGGAATTGTGTTACAAGTGTTTTTAATTTATTTTTATATTTTCTGGATTAATAATGTATTATTTGTGGAATCAACATAGTTTTTTGTTTTTGTTTTTGTCTTTTGTCTTAAGAAGAAAATCTCTGTATTTATTATCCAAATGTCAACAGAGTTTTTAAAGAGCTATTCATAATTGTGAAAATAAAATTAAATTGATTTTATAGATCAGCACATCTCAACTAGATTGCATAGGCAGATACAGATTTGGGATCGGTTATGAAAAATTAACATTTCTCATTACAAGTAATACAGAACTAAAATTAGAAAATGCTTTATGAATTCAAAATTACCCTTTCGATAACACCTCTCTCACTCCCTCAGGTTCCAATATACTCTTAGGAGTAGAGAGAGATGGAAGGGGTCAGGGTTCTCACAACCTAAGGAATCGTCTATCACCCACAGCCGATGTTATCTGAAGGGCAGCCCAGAACTCTCACAGCATCCTCAGCAGGATGAAAGCAAATTGTAATAGCACATCTCTACCCTACAAGCTAATGGGGTAAGGGAGATATACAATTATAATATCTGGCCTTAGTAAGAACAAGGGTCAAAATCTGGCTAATGTGTGCGTGTGAATTGCCCTTCATCAAGTGGCTTCTGCAGAAAATAAAATTGGAGAGTAAAAGCTACAGGCTAGTCAGATTACTTCTAAATAGAGGGTTTGAAGTTCGATCCTGCTCCCAAAATACTTACCCTTACATGCTGAACTACCTAGATTCTTGAAATTTTAAGATACGCCTACAAATTAAAGAACACTGATGATAACTCCTTCCCTTTGTCTACCTCTTTCTTCATCCACTCTTACACTCTTATTTAGCTTTCAGAGAGTAGACCACAGGGGTTCTGAATCCAAGCATGCAGGTCCAAGTTTTCTGGGTGTCAACCAGTACAGCCTGTTTCATGAACTCACAGTCTAACTACTGCCAGTCTTTAAAAAAAAAAAAAAAAAAGGTTGTAGTTTGGCCAAAGGAGCTCAAAAGAAATTATTTAGCTAAGTTTTTTGCCAATGTGGCAAAAAATTGAAACATATGTTCTACAAGAGGCAGGTCATTAGCATGCTTCTGGACTACGGAAGCAAGTATTATGTAGCATTAAACCATTCCACGGCAACAGGCTGTTGCCGTTCCTCTCCTCATCCAACAATTGTGTTAACTGATAGTGAGAGGCACGCTCTCTGACAAGATCAAAGGTGTGGAAAACATGAAAGTACCAATGAATGAGTTTCCACCACTTGCAATGGAATTAAGCATTCATCAGTTAAGGGAAAGACTACAATTCAGTTCGAAAAATGGATTACAATTCAGTTATAAAATATTTGGAATATATGTCCATATCTGACAAATGTAATCTTTTCTATGCTAGTTTACCAATTTTATCCCACAAAAATCACAAGTCTCTGTTTTTAAGCACTGTATGTTAATATAAATATTTACATTTGTTTGGATATAAATAACTATTTGTGTGTGTGTGTGTGTGTGTGTTTAAGTATATATAAGGGTACATATCATAATGTGCTATAATTCACACCAAAGTTAGCCTGAAGTGATTCTGCATAACAAACCATATTTTATCACTTCATCAAAAATATTTAGTGAACACCTTGGTATGTGCAAGGTCTTGTGCTTAGTGCTAGCAAAAGACATAAGGATGAACAATAAAGTCAATATATATGCTCTCAGGTTGCCTACAATTTATCGGGTGGTTAGAAATACAAGTAAACAACTAGTGGGTAAACTTAGCCAAGTGACTAAGTAATAGGGAGGTAAAAAAGCATGTATAGATGATGTATAGATTGATACGCTTGTGCATAGATACAGAATATTTATAGACACAGATCTAAAGATGAATATAAATCAGGAGTTGCCAAGGTTTTTCTATACAGAGTTGGAGAATATCATGCTAAGCAAAATAAGCCAAACCCAAAAAACCAAAGGTCAAATGCTTTCTCTGATATGCAGATGCTAATTCACAACAAGGGGGCCAGCGCTAAGGAAGAACAGAGTTACTTTAGTTAGAGGGGAATGAAGAGAGGGGAAGGAGTATGGGGATAGAAAGGATAGTAGAGTGGACCACACATTATTACCTCATGTACATGTATTACTGCATGACTGATATGATCCTACAATATGTACAATCAGAAAAATGAGAAATTATACTCCAAGTATGTATGATTTATCAAATGCATAAATGCATTCCACTGTCATATATAACTAATTAGAATGAATTTTTAAAAATAAAAATAAAAGAATAATTTAGTCTCTGTGGCCCATACTGGACTCTGTAAGGATATGAATAGTTTGCAATGATTTTAAATCATCATAGTATATCAACTCCCAGTAAAATTTGGCGGAGGGAGGAGGAGCTGTCAAAATCTGGGCCTACTATGTGATTGTCAATAATCTTTTATGTCCTGGTGTAGAATAAGTAGAACGTTGCCAGAACTGGCTACGGTACTTCACAATTCCAGAGTTTAATGTCTCAGGGTAGCCAGAACATCTAAATAACCAAATGCTGGATTTTGTTCCTACCTTACTTCTCTGAACTTTGTTCTTGTTAACTCTAAGCTTGGGCCAGGAAAGGGAGTTTGGGTTTGAGTTGCAGTTTGGGAATCAGTAACATTATATATAAATAGTGTATAAGAGAGGATTCTCTAATGATGAAATTGTTCTATATCTGAGTTGTTCGATATGATAGCTATCAGCCCATGTGGCCAGTAAGTACTTGGAATATGGCTGGTATGACAAAGGAACTCAGTTTTATGAGTATTTGATTTTAATTAACTCAAATTCAAATAACTGTGTGGCTAGTGGTTTCCCTTTTGGGTGGTGCAAATCTAGATCATTGCAGCTGAAAGAGTGGGTAAAATAATCCAGAAGCTAACACAAAAAACATATACAAAACCCCCTAAAGAGGTGGAATTTAAGAGAAGGAGGAGGTAGAGGAGCCATAAAGGAAATTATGAAAGGAGGTGGGTGAAACACTACCAAAAACAGCTTAAGAAAACGTAAGGAGGGAAAAAGTTTTAGGAAGGAAGAGTGACCCAGCCGGGTCAGCAGAGATGTAACATAGACAAGGAAATGCAAAGAAGCTGAGAACATTTCCACAGACTGTGGCCATCTGGGATCACTGGTGATCTCTGACACCTACTGGAGTGTAATGGGAAGCAGAATCAAATTTCAATGGGTTTAGGAGTGACAGGTGACTCAAGTTAAGATAATGACAATAAAACTACAACTTCAGCATCATGTCCAAGAATTAGTTCAGAAAGGAAATAAGAAAAGACTCCCTTTTCAAAATTATGTGGAGCATAACTCAGAGTCACTGGAAAGAGCAGACTGGAAGGACATGAAATGACAGTATGTCCTGAATTCTAGGATGCCTTCAATTATAAGGTACACTGCCAATTTAATAACAGCTTCCTCAGGAGGGGAAGGAGAAAACTACCACTTAACACGCACATACCAACTCTAATAGCCAGACTCTCTAGACTCAACAGACTGCATTATATACAAAGGAAAAGCTTTTTCCTTTTTAAAAAAGTATGGCTTTTCCTATTGGAGGAGGAGACTCTCACTATGTGGATAGGTTCCAATCAATATTATCACAGATTTTCATAGAATTCTGGCTAGACATTCTTGTGCAAATGGGAACTAGAGTAAAAGACACAGGAAGGTTGCCAAGAGGAGGAAGAATTTCAGAAGAACAAAGAACAAGGGACGAGAAGAGGGGCAGGTTGAGTTGGATTTTAAAGAAGAGTGGAGACATCACATGATCCTATCATCTCTTGGCTCAATTAAAGAGAATCAAAGTCATAGGAATCAAAAGCCACTAGGAGCTCGTGTGCTTCTGAAAGGCCACACGTGCTACTGTGGCTTGAATGTGTTCCCACAAAAACATCTGTTGGAAACTTCATCCCCGATGCAACAGTGTTGAGAGTAAGACCTTTAAGAACTAATTAGGTCATAAGGGCTCTGCCCCCTGGAATAGATGAACGCCATTATCTGGGGAGTGGGTTTTGTTATTTCAAGAATGGGTTTGTTATAAACATGAGACCCCTTTTCTCTCTCTTTCTTGCACCTCTGCCTTCTGCCCTCTCACCAACCGGGCAGAGGAGGAAGGACCCTTCCAGATGCAGCTCCTCCATCTTGGACTTCCCAGCTTCCAAAGTGGAAGAAATGGATCTTGTCCTTCACAAGTTCCCCAGTCTCAGGTTATCTGTTTTAACAGCATAAAACAGACTAAGACACATGCTCCAGTTACCTCTGCTTTCAGGGAAAACTGCTCTTGAGCTCTGGGGCCAAAGGATTTCCACCAAAGGTACTGCCAGCATCCTTAGAGCTGACACAGAGACAGAGGAAAAGAGAGCCATCTCCACTTCTCTTTTCGTCTCCTATCCCATCACCTCACCCACCACTCCAGGATCTGCAGCTTAAAGGCTACCAGGAGGGCCTTCTCTTTACCTTCATCTGTGCAGTGCACATCAGCATTGCATCCAGCTGCAAGTTGAGAAACATTCACTTTTATTAAAAATCATAGACTAGCAACGGCATTTTCCCCATTTTTATTGGTGCATTACAGTTGTACATAATGGTGAGATTTGCTGTTAACACATCTGTGCATGCACACAGTATAACAGTGTCATTTGGCCAACATCACTGCCCAGAAGTGCAAAGACATTTTTTTAAATACCCCTAATTAGATACCTGTCTTCAGACAAGTATTTGCTTAACCCTCTTACAAAAGATGATTATTTATTTCCTTTTTGCCAATCCCTTGGGAAGGAAACATGACACTCTGCCTTGTTTGTTTGCTGTAGGATTTTATCCAGATGTTGCTTATCCAGAACAGAGACCTGTATTTTTGTGGCAAAATGCACCAACTTTGACGCTGGAGCCTTTGTTAAAATGTGTACTGGATTTGAATGAACACGTTTGGATCGCTAAGTTTCTCCCAGCAAATGTTTTAACATCTTCCTGTTTCTTTCTTGTTCGTTCTATTCATTTCAAAAATAATAATCATTGTTCTTTGCCCTTTTGTCCAGTGTGTTACCCTGTCTTGTATTTTTTTTTTTTTTTTAATTAGGGAAGTTCAGTGCAACCTGCTATGCCTCTGATTTTAAATGTCGACAGTAAAGCTCTCCAAACTCACGATTTCCATGGCAAATGTAACTCAGTCTCATTGCCGAGTCACAGAGGCACGAGCATTAACATTTTATGCTATATGACAAAATACTGCACTTTTGGAAAGGGCCAAAATTAATGTTACTATGACAACTCCAAATTTCTGACTTTTATGCATGTAAAATTTCAAGGATATGGTTGCATTATAACAAGAGGTTGTTTGTAAAATCTCACTTGAGCACTCAGATATTTATTACAAGTTCTCACTGAGACCAACAGAAAGGGTCACCCCCCTCCCCATACCAATGCCCATCAGTGAAATAGATGGTAGTGTATACGTGGTTGCAAAATGTTATGAAATCGATTAAAATCTTATTTCTTTTCATAGCTGCTATACTTACAAACACATATATACAGTATGCAGCACTGGATATAAATACAAATAAAACATAAAGAGAAAACATATAAAACCTCATAAATATACAGTATCCTGCCTTATCAATATTCATTTATGCATATCTCTGCACTCACGCATTAATAAAAGCACATATATTGGATTTGAATGTGTGAGGGATGGGGAGGGAAGCTGTAATCAAGATCTTCAAGCTCTCCTCTTCATGGAGAAGTATTACATTATCTCTCTCAGCCTATTATGTTTTCTGAAATTTCCAAATGTATGTTTTGGCCTCTTCAACTTTAGTCTTTTGCATTTAAGTAATGAGAAAGTTAAGTGCAATAAATGGATCACTCAAGGGCATTACAAAGAATGTTTTGATCTATTTAGAGCCTTTAACTTCAGAGCAAAGGCCTGGTTTAGTGTGACCTTAGCGAATTCAAATTGTTTTGTTTCACTAACAAGTGAAGCATATATTTCAATAGAATTAATGTAGGACTGGCTTCTCAAACAGACTCCATTTCAGGGGGCAAGAGGACCTGGTGTCTAAACTCCCTCAGACATATTTTTAAGAAAACATTTCAATATACAGTCGATTGATGAAAACTGGAGAAATGTAGCTCTATTTGGGGGGGGCAGTTTGCAGGGGTGTTAATAATTAGCAGTGCTTGTGTAGTTTTGTTGTGGTTTTTGTTTTTGTTTTGTTTTTAAAAACAAAGTGCTGGGACCTTTTCCCGAGTTTTCTGGACTTTTCCCTAACACACTCTTACAGTGTTCCCTAGGGGATGCTCAAACACAGGGCCTTATGCTCTCTTCTTGCATGGTCACTGTTATGATTGGGCCAAACCCAGCCATGAGATGAAATTATGTACTGTTTCTGGGATTTCATGTCTCTTTGGTGCCTTCCTTTTCCGTGCTTTTTGCCATTCTTTTGGTAAACATGAGACATGAACCAATTGGTTAAGAAGAGCCAATTGCTTTATGGGGCCAGGATGGATAAGTAGCCAATTAATTCATTAGAGTCACCATCCTATTATTGAGCTAATCATCTGTATAAACAAGACATTCTTACTTTATATTCATTTACACATGCCGGTGAGTGAATAATTGTGAACCTGTTTCTTTTTTCCTTTCTAGAAAGAGTTTAGAAGACATTGACACGGTCCTTTCCAGGTGTTCTTACTAAAACAGACGGAGGAAGGTAACTGGGGTCAGTGGCAGTACACAGCACAGAGCCAGGGCTCCAACACAGAGGCTATAACAATCCTCTGAAATGGAGCCTTAGACATAGTAACAGTTCACATTTACTGTGTGCTTTCCAAGAACAAAGTGCTTTACAGTGTGTGCTGTAGTCCTCAGGGTAACTTCATGAGGATAGGTACTACTGGCCCCCATGTGCAGATGAGGCAGTGATGGGAGCGCAAACTGGTTTGCTCACGTTCCTATAAGAACGTAATGGATCCAGGATTTGAACCTAGGCAGTTTGGCTCCAGCTCACAGTAGATCACTCCGCTTGCCTTAACTTTATCAGCTCCATGTTTTCAGCATAGAGCTTGAGGCACCCCTCTAACATCTCCATCTGAGGACGGATGGGTCTTCCATATAAGTGAGAGATTTCAAAGAAGTTCCTCTCACTTCAGACAACGGTGCCTCCTGTACGCCCCTAATCAAAATTACAACTGTTCCCCTCAATCAGTGGGAGAAAAGAGCACCAAACTTTACTATGTCTAAGTTTTAATGGTACGATTGTTTTTATTTATAATTTTGCAAGCATTTTTTTTCTTATTCTTGAGGGACTAATCTCCTATAGAGGAAATCTTTAAAATGATCAAGCAATCATTCCTAAAGCTCACTCCTGTTAGTAATACATAGTAATTAGCATTTTAGCCTATTGCCTTCACATATTTTCTACGACCATTTTCCACATATTTTGTATAGTCATTGCTAATAATATTTAATTTCCAGTAAAAAATCAGCAATATGTCAAGGACTATGCTGTTTCGTAGGTATCTTCTTTACTCACTTCATGGCATAAGTATGTTAGTCAGCTTTTTATTACTTGACACAAACAACTTAGAGGAGGAATGGTTTGTTTTGGCTCAAGGTTTCCAAGTTTTCTGTCCAAGATCAGCTGATTCTCCTGCTCTGGGCCTGAGGTGAGGCAGAACATGATGATAGAAGCAGGTAATGGAAGAGAGCTATTCAGCTCATGGTGGCTGAAAAGGGGGTGGAGAGAGAAAGAGAGAAGACAAGGGAGGAGCTAGAGGCAAAGTATAGTTCCCAAGGACCATGTCCTCATGACCTACTTCCTCCAACCATGCCCAACCTGCCCACAGTTTCCACCACCTCCTAGTAGTCCATTCAGATTATTAATCCATCAAATAGATTAAGCAGCTAATGAGGTCAGAGCCTTCATGATCTCATCATTTCCCAAATGCCCCACTTCTGGACATTTGGGACCTGAGTCCTCTGCACTAAGGACTGAGTCTCCAATTCATGAGTTTTTAGGAGACAGTCCAGATTCCAAGAACAGCAATAAGCTTCATACAATTTCTGTAATTCATTTCCAGTTTGATGCTTGATATTTCATGATATATAAGATTTAATTTGTTCACAACTCATAGATTTATTTTTCCATTTTTTATTATTATAGATAATACTGAAATAGACATCTTTTGTGTTCCAGATTATTCCTCATATGGACAGGACAGATTTCTAGACATGAAATCACTAGGTCAATGGGATAACCTATTTCAGGCTCATTTTTTGTAGTTATTGCCAAACTGCTTCCCAGAATCTATCATGCAATTCTTGACAGGAGCCTGAAACACTTTGTGAGGCAACTGTTGTTTGGGAAGGTTTTTTAAGGGATGTGCTATCAGTTCTGCTATCAAATTAAAGCATTAGAAAGTTCCATGTTTGAAACTCATTAATATGGACCTCTCAGAGCAGCTTTCCCAAAGCCAAATTTCAAGAGTTTGGCCTCAGCTTTCACTGAGAACAATTAAGACCACATCCATGTGAAAACAAAACAAAATAAAACAACAACAATAAAAAAAGTTGGAAACATCATCAGTAGCGTTAATCAGTATCTCTTAAATAAAGACAAATAATCTTTGTTCTAACTGGCATACATTCATCTTTTTCCATTAGAAAAATATACAATTTCACTGTTGCTTTAACATCAGGAACCCAACACTAAATCATAAAGTAAATATCCAGAGTAGCCTACAAAATGAAATACAGACTTTTCATTGGCAAAATACGCTGGCCACCATTTTTCCCCTGTCCAGCCTTCCAATCACATCTACTATTGCTGTAAATTCACTCTCTATTCTAGACAATTTTAAGTCCCACCTTTTTTGGTGACTCTTCTCTTGTCTTCCACATCCTTTTTACATGCGTGGTGTCCTTATCTAAAGACCTCATTTGAGTCTTACATGCTGGCCTATTTTCTTTAGCAGCCTTGTGCTGTCCAACTTGATGAGTAGGTCATAAACCCTCAGAGGGCCTCTCTCCTGTCTATAACCTATAGGAATGCTTAGAGGAGAGGGTCTGATACCTTAGGCTTATTTAGTAATCTGTATGGAGTCCATTGTGCATTCTCTAGGGAAATACAGTGAAGGAAGAAGACCCAATTACTATCTCCTTGTAACCCTTTGAGAACTTGAAATCCCTTTACATCATAATAACTGCTAATAAAGCCATGGCCACTGAAGCTAGCAAGTCAATAGAAACATAAAACTGCTAAACAGGTCCCACTTTCATTGTTAGAATTACAGCTTAGTACAATATCTCAGCTAGAATTTACTGAGTGGTTAGCAAAAAACAAATGTTGACTCAGTACTCATTGTATGTACCTAACCTCTCTCTAATAGAAGAGGGCCTTTCTAAAAACCCCCTCCGCAGTTTAGTTAGGGTCTAGAAAGCTATTTCTGTAACCGTGCACCAGAAATCCTTTCACGGCAGCTCTCCTTCTACTAGAATAAGTATGTTTTGTAGAAACATCTTTGGAGAGTGCTTGTGTTGTTCTGTAGAGGACATTATTTTTCAATATGGAAGCTCAACAAACTAGCTTATGCCCTTTGTGTTCCCTAATCATTTTCTCTCCAATTTCCAGAATTCCTTGAATGGAAGTATTCGCTTTGTAAACTTTTCTTTGTTAAGTACCAATTTGACCTGTATACCTCAGTCAAGAACAGAGTTGTAAAACATGGTTAAACAAGTCACTTGAGGAAAAAAATTTCAGGGTCAATGTTTAAGTTGGCCTAGCAAAGGAACAAATTCACTGAGTGAAGTCACAGGTAATGAGTAGGTTAGAGGCAATTGAATTTCATCTCTGGAGAAGTCTCAATTCTCTTGGGAGGGCTAAAGAAGGAAAACAGACTTGTTGATCCAAGAGGCTCTTTAAGTCTCTCATGCCTCAAGTGCAGAAATGTCCAAAGCCAGCCACTGAGACAAGAGGAGGCAGCTTCAAAACAGCAGTGACAGTTCCCCCTAATCTAATTTTCCATCAAAAACCTGCAACAAAGAAAATGCAGAAACCATCATTCAGATCCCAGAGACCGGGAAGTAGCTAATGGAGTCATATATTCATCATATTGATTAGTCCATTGATTTTTTTCCCCATTTTTAAGCACCCATTTCTTGGCCCCGTGCCAGAGATGCTTTAAAGAGCTTAAACAAAACTTACACCAAATCTTGCCAATGACCTCCACGGAACCTACAAACTAACTTCCTCTGTTGTTGCAAGGTATATCCTGACCAGAAGAAACTGCAGAGTTCTGGATCCCCAAAATCACTAAGCCTATCTAATTAAACTCCAGCTGGGAAGGGAAGTCAGAAAAAGCCTAAGTGGTGAGACTGCACAGTTGAGCCAAGAAGACACAAAGAAAGAGGCATTGCTCTGGTGCACCCCATAGAAATATTGACAAATTCTGATCGCAGAATCAGGAATATTGATGGAGCATATTTGCTTTTTCAGGACCAATCACAAAAATTCTGGCATCATCAATTTCTTAATCCATTAGTTTCCAAACTCCAGGGTTTAAGAATCATCTGGAGCATTATTAAAAATGCAGATTCCTGGATCTACCTTCAGAGAACTCACTTCATTAGGGAGCAGGGTCTCAGATCTGGTTGCACTGTAGCAACCTGATTCCTAGTAAAAGGGGTCCTTGGATCAAACTTGGAGAAACACTGCAAACAGCTTTCTAGGAAAACTTTATCTGGTGACTGCTGTTGGTAAACTGGAGAGGTGCAGAATGGAACCTGTTAAATGTTTTGGATGATTGTTGATTATCGCTTTATGGCTGCCCATCCATTCTTCTATACACAGTAATCTAGAGAGACTCCTGCCAACCCCTGAATAACAGAAACACATGAAGATCAGTATTCCTTAGAAAGCTCTGATGGCAAGCAGTGGAAACTGAAGCTAACTCCAGCAAATCAATGCAAGATTTTTACAAAGGCCACATGGCATCCCATGCAGTTGTGCAATCCTATTAAGACACTGAGAGTGGGAACCAGGTGCTCCTCACCAGGAATACTGCTGCTTTTCTCATCATTGGCCTCACCTTGAACAAAAGTGCTTCCTTCTCCTCTCTCTCTCACTCTCTTTCTCTCTCCCCCACCCCAGACTACCTCCTTGTTTCTCAGTTTACAAGGCAAAAAAATGGACAGCCTAAGCATCCCACCTAAGAGTTCTGCACATTGAGACTAACTTGCAACTTAAACTTGGGTGGGTGCTGCCTATGTGCAATCAATATGGAAATATGGACACAAGTCCTACAGAAGTCAGGGGCTCCTGTGAAAGAGAAGGGTAAATTCAAGTAACTGTAGAATTAAACTTTGAATCACATTCTTTCAGGCTTTCCTTCTTTCTGAAATCTTCTCATCCCGAATCAAGATATCACACAACAAATAATTCAAGATATAGCCTTAGAACAAGGAGCTAAGGGTCCCTAGATTGTTCTTTCTTAGAAGGAAAATACAATAGACAGACAGAATTTGGTCTCAGCACGGGATCAGCTCAAGGCATAATGGATAAAAAGTTTCTTATTCTCTTTATCTTCTCTTTCCAACTTTCTGCACCTCATCTGTGTCTCTATGCTTAACCCATTCTCTTCAATCAGTAGAACATCTATTATTATCATTTGTGCCCAGTGTCTATGTGTTAAATTGATCTGTCCCTTTTCAAGAGAAAAAGATAATGGCAATAAACCTAAAGACACCCATTTTATTGTCAGAACATTATTTTCATTTACCCCAAATCAATCTCCCTTTCCTGAGGCACTGGGCATACGAGTTGTTCCTTGTGCTAAGATTTTGGTGACTCTCATATTGGGGCAGTAAATCAAATCAAAATGGACAGAGTATGATCAGGAGTCCTGATGTCAAAGGCAGATATATTCTCAAATACATTTTTTGGCACTTCATGACCTATTTGCCTGTATCAGGAGATTTTTCCGTTTTTAAATATTTAAAAGGGGTGAAAAAGTTCATTTCGGTTTCAGTGATGGGCAAACCCCATGGTACCCTTCCACAGCCGGAACAGAATTTTCTTTCTGAAAGGATTCATCTTCCAAAGGTTGAAGGTGGAAGTGTGGGGAGGGGGGAGTTTGATCACAACTTAGCAAAGGGTGACATTCTTTACAAACTCTATTGCTTCAGGGGCTTTTCACCTACCCAGGTGTTCTCTACTAGCAGCCGGGTTGAGGTGTGTGCGTGTGTGTGTGTGTGCGTGTGTGTGTGTGTGCGTGTGTGTGTGTGTGTGTGTTTGTGTGTGTGTGTGTGGTGTTTTTTGTTTTTTTTTAAATCAAGCCACAAATTTCTTTGCTTGAAATTTTATAAGCTCTTTCTGGATTTAATTTGTTCATCTGAAGAAAGAATTACCAACAAGCAACTGGTCTCTTGAAACTAAAGGTACTAACAAAGACTCCCATGGGAAATTTGAGGCCAGCTTCAAATGAGTCTCCCTTTGAGTCTGGGACGTACAATGTTAAGCTCTCAGTGGGGGTGTAGCTCTTCCTTCAAGCTCTATCAGGAGGAGCTTTGGAATCTAAGAGGACAGCAAACACCAATTTGCTCCCACAACTTTCCTACCCTCTGGGAATTCACACTCAGAAGGGAGGTCACTCTACACTGCGCCTCCTTGTGGCATATTGTGAGAACAACAGCCAGAGGCCAAAGCCATTCTTCCCCGTGGGAGACAAGTATCTTTTAGGACACTCTCCTGGTGGTGGTGATTCTGTGTTATTCCTTAAGAGAATGTAGCAGAACTTGCTTCTGCTATTTTGCCTGTCTTCTGTGACTTAACTCTTCAGGGAGATGGTATTATTTAGTGATTACAAGAGAAAGCTTTGGAGAGCAACAGAAATGAGTCAAATCCTGACTCCTCCAGTTATTACACATACAACCTTGGACAAGTTATGCAGCCTCTCAAGCCTCTGAAGAACGAAGATGATAATGGCAACAATCTCGTAGCTTTTTTATGAGAATTAAATGAGAAAATGCACAGGAGGGGATTGGCAGGGTCTCTGGCACAGAAGAATAGGTTCAAAAATTCTTGCTTAACTGGATAAGTGAACATATTGCTATCAATCTTCTTGAGGGAATTCTCACAAGTTCTTCTTTGAAATGAGAGTCATGCTTTTCTTGTGTGGTCAGAGATCTGATGGCAGAATTGTCTTTTGAGAAGAGAGGCAAGATCCTTTTAAAAATGCTGTTAAGTCAAGATTTAGCTTTCTGATTGTTGGATTCGATTTGTCAAGTAGAAACTATTTTTAGCTTCTTATCATTTATGAAAAGGATGTCTACTTGGTATCAATGTAGGCTTTGAAAACATCCCCCCATTCATCTTTATGGGGCTATTTGACCAAACTATCCTAAAGCATTAGGAAATACCAGACAGAAAAACAAATCTGTTGACCAGCTCAAGGCACCTAATGCTGCGTCAGATGGAGATTGTCAGTCACTCCAGATCACACGAAATGATTGCATCTGAAGCCCAGCTAACCCAAAACTAGTGAGTCGGAAGTTCCTTTTCCATTTCTTCTCTGTCTTTTTTTTTTTTTTTTTTTTTTGAGTATTGATCTGAATGTGTATGGAAGCTTTGTCCAGATCACAGACATCAAGCATGCAGCAGTGTGACACACCCTAGGGCACACTCAAGAAAATCTTAAACCCCAGGAGTGCGATTTGGAGACTGAATGGCCTGGAGCAGCCTTGTCCATGCTCACTTCTTAGAAATGGCTGCTGCTTTATTTATTTATTTATTTTGGGGAGGGGGACCAGGGATTGAACTCAGGGGCACTCAGCCACTGAGCCACATCCCCAGCCCTATTTTGTATTTATTTAGAGACAGGGTCTCACTGAGTTGCTTTGGGCCTCGCCAAGTTGCTGAGGCTGGCGTTGAACTTGCAATCCTCCTGCCTCAGCCTCCCAAGCCGGTGGGATTACAGGCGTGAGCCACCACGCCCGGCAGCTGCTGCTTTTGAACAGTCCCTCAGGAGCTTCGATGGGTCACCTGCAGGTCTCCAAGGGGAGATACTCTCCCACCAGTCCATCTTTCCCCTCCCTGGCTTTCCTGTGTTTCTCTAACTGCTTCCCTGTCTGATCTTTGCCTCTGAAAATTTAATGGACAATACTCTGAAGGGAAATGTTGTAGAAAAAATATTATCCAAACTCAACAGACTTCAATTTTAAGTGATCCTCTCCCCCAACACACCCCTGCCCCGTTCAATATCTCAAGAAGAAAAACTAAACAAAATACAATTACATAGACACAGGGGGAGAGGGGAGGTGAAATCTCACATCATTATTGGAAGATTGCGGATATTCAGGGAGACCCTCAGAGTCTGTTTCTCAGGCTGTCTTGCTGAAAGATCCCCTTCAGTGGAAGTGGCCAAGGTCCCAGGCAACAGGGTAAAGTTGTTATTTTCCTAATCCATTCGGAATATAATTCAGATAATATGGAAACCAGAGCCAAGGAATCAAAAGAATATCCAAGCATACAGGCATTGAACCCAGGGGTGCCTAATCACTGAACCACATCCCCAGCCCACAGCCTTTTTTTCTTTTTTGAGACAGGGTCTCACTAATTTGCTGATGGCTGATGGCCTAAGTTGCTGAGGCTGACTTTGAACTCGAAATCCTCCTCCCTCAGCCTCCAGAGCTACTGGGATTACAGGCATGTGCCACTGTACCTGGTAAAATGTTAAGTCTTAATGACAGAACATATATTCTTTGACCCTTTTATTTCATTTTATTCAATGGAAGGTAATAGGAATGGGAGAAAAGGTCAAGGTTTCTCACCTCTACTAAGGTGCCCAATGGATTTTGTTGCTTATATTTAATTTTGAGAGGTGCTACATGAACGGGAATCATGCTTAGTGACATGGGGGAATGACAGTTCATGTAGGACTTCACAGTTTAAAAAAATATATATCCCTTTAAAGTGGGTTGTTTGGTTTGATCTTCAGAATAGTCAAGTGTGTCCCACAGGTCATTAGTAGAATTCTCATTTGACAAATAAGGTTCCAAGAGATAAAATGACTTGTTCAAGTACACTCTGCTAGATGTCCGTGCTGAGATAAAATGACATTATTAGGGGCTTAAATTCCATGCCAAGGAAATTTATGGAACTTCCTCCCCTGAAAATCTTTCAGAAATAAACTATATTCTCCTCTAAATCAAGTGTTTTGGTATGTGGCTCTGAGGTAAGGAAAGAGAAGGGAAGACCTTGTAAGTATCCTGCTAGCCCTGTAATTGGGACCATTTCTTTCTAAGTGGAAGACCGTGATGATAATAATTAAGCTTTAGGCTTCCGTAGGTTCTTTCATCTGAGTTCTTCAGCCAGACAGGAAGGAACCACCCCCTCCGCATGGCATGACTCTCTTTCCAACCTGGTCCACATCCATTAACTCTCTAAACTTTGTTTTTCCATAAAAGACAAATATCTTAAGAACACTTCAGGAATTTGAACCCTCAAGCGTGTGGTCAAATCTACTTTTTACAATGTTGGAGGCATAGAAAACTTTCTGAACGAATAAAAGTTGCTGCTCTGACACATAATGGTGAAGTTTAGGAACCATCTGAGTCTAGTCTGCAACATCTGCAAGTTCAGTGCCGAGTCTGAAGGCAGAGTACAGACAGAAATGCGAACATTCCCCTTGATCCTGCCTCCTCCCAGCCTTCCACCTGCAATAGACTGTATTCATATCTCCCAGAGGAAATATGCTATTACTGATAATATGATCACTGAAACACTGGGAGTGGTTAGATACAGAGCTCTGGCAGTGGGTTAATAAAAGGCCCTAATGAAGAACAAAAAATTCTGCCAGTCACTTTTAAAAAATATTGCCCTTGGGAAATTATAAATCAGACACCATGGTGTGAAGTTAAAAAAAGTGTGTGTACATGAGCGCACACACACACACACACACACACACACACACGACATGGACTCTCCGATAAATGCAAGAGTGGGCAGGCTGGTGACGAAACATATATGTCACTGGGTGCCCTTGAAGTTTCAGTCCACCTCTGCATGATGCAGTGAAATGTCTCAGCAGGGCAAAGCCAAAACCACATTTGCTCAACCCCGTCAGATCACATAGCACCGTGCGGCAAAAACAGGATGCTGCTTCGAAAATGAGTTGTAATTCCCAGAGCCTCGCTCACCTTTTCCCTTTTTTATTTTTATCCTTATTTATTTGTTTGTTTGTCCAATTGCACAGAGTTAATCTCAATAGACGCTTAAATGCTGCTTCTGGATGGAGACCTGTATTTAGGGTTTTCTTAATATATCCACACTGAGCTGGTCTGGAAGGAACCCAGTGGAAATTAGTTTTATGGGCAGCCTCAACAATTCTACCTGAAAGATATAGGGAACATGAACAAAACAGGCCAAAGGCCCTAACTAAGTGCCATACCTTACCTTTTAACTAAATTGCCAACAGTCCAGGAAAGAAGGAGTTGATCTCTCTAATACTAAAAGGATTCTCGTGGCTGCCCAGTAACGACTCAATGAGGACTATAGCTCACCTCTTTGACTCCGCCTCCTCACTGAATCTCTATGATCTGCTTCTTGATCCTCATGAAGAACCAGGTTTTCCCCCAGGGGACACTTCTGCCAGTTTGCACATGGTTGATTGTGTAGCAGATACTTACTGCATTCTTGAAATAGGCATGGCTGCAGGGTCCTCAGGAAGATGGCCATGCAGCTCAGTGAGGTCACTGCCAAGGAGAATCCCTCCACCCCCCTCTGGAGAAGCCTGCTGCACACCCCACCTGCTTGAAGGAAGTAGGGAGAAGATATAATGTTTCAGGAACTTCTTTCCAGTTTTTAGGGTGTGGGAATGGTCAAGGTATAAAAAAAAAAAGCAATTCCAGGAAGTGGGGAAACACCTTTAGAGAAACTTCCAGCTCCCCCACAAACCTCCAGGAGAGCAATGAGACATCTCTACTTGTAATAAGTAATACACCTTTATCTTAAATTATTTCCCCTGAGATTTACATTTTCCTGAAAATCTCTAAAACACCATCATAGCTGCCATCACTCTGGTTTCCAAGGGTCTCTTGACCCCAAACTTAGAGTCATATTTCTTTTTTGATTATGATGAGATGAGAACATGTCAATCAACTCTAAGAAGGAACTAGAGATGGGAAAAATAGGGAAATAAGACAGTAGACAGTAAAAGGAATATGGAGTTTGGTAATCTGAATCACAAATTAGAGCTTTACAAAGTTGTTTGATGGGACTTGGATTCCCATCTGACAGAGCAACACTCTGATGGAGTGTTCATGGGTGCCCAGAACAAGAAAATGGAAAAGAACAAAATGAAGTGACATTTTCATATATAAAATAAATGCAGCAAGTTATATGTATTGTATTTATTCTCAGATTATGTCCTTACTCTTTTTATTATAAATACTCCTCTCTTCTTACAGTAGGTTTTGATTTTTGATATCCTTATTTGGTAAAATAAAAAGCTATTCTGTGTTACTTCTCCACTTCTTAGATTTTACGTGTCCCAGAAATCCAAAAGTCTGAGAATCACCACAACAAAGGGGTGAATCCTGCCTTGTTCCTCTGTATCAAAGTGAGAGAGCATCCTGCCTCCACCATGGAACCCATCTCCTGAAGCACATCCAGAACTTTTAGAGATCCAAGACAACAAGGTCCCTGGCCAAAAAAAAATTATATATGTGTATATGTAAAACTTTATATATAATTATATATATGTATGTATATATATATATATATATGTATGTATATATACACGCACATGCACACGCACACACACACATATATTTTTCCTTTCATTCCAACATCAAAGTAACACATTCAAACTTTTCCTCTGAGGACTGCTTTACAGCCAGCTTGCAGAGAGAATGAGTTTCTAGTAGATGCTGCTAAGATGACGTCTCCCACATGGAGACAAAAACGAGACCAGTGGCTCTCAGTGTTTTACACTGCTGCCCTCCTAGGCAAACTAAAGACCCCCTTCTCCTCCACACATACCTAATAAGACCATTATATTTATTTGGTTGCATATATTATTAGATTGAGTTTTCCAATGTTACAAAATGTTGTGTGTCCAACATTTGTAGAATAAAGTCCTTCAAGTAATCTAATTATTTAGTTGTTTTATCTTATAAATACAAATTTTAATTGATATTATGCAATACAAAATTAATAACCCAACCAAGCAGGGTTATCTAACATTTAATAATTCAGTAAGTTATTTGTATGTAACTCCTAATCAAATATAAAAATGAAAGTTTATGAAATGGCATGCCTTTCATCCTCCAGAACAAAATTAAGGATTTGTATTATGGGGTCAGTTTCCACCCATAGAAGACCACAAACCATTTTTTAAGAATGAGCATTTTGGGAACCCTGAGTTACTGATATATGAGCCATACCTGTGGACCAGAATATTGACTTGCTAGATTCTTTTATGAGTTTATTTTCATTATTCACAAGCTCTTAGCTGTTAGATTTCATGTTTCCGCTGTGCTGGTGGATCTTAAAGAAGAGCCCTAAGTCTACATCTGAATTAGAAGTGCTGAAACCTAAGTCCACATTTGAATTAGGAGTTGAAGAAGGGAAGGAACAGAAACTTTGTGCTGGCCTATGGTAACTGGGGCATTTCCAAAGAAAATATGCATATCAGGAATACAAAGAAAAGTCCATGGGTCAGCCATCTCTCTCCCATGTAGAGATTCTACACTTTGGCTAATTGTAGAGAATCAGTGTCCTATTTTACCAAAGATGCCACCAAATGCTGTTAGGTGGTCAGTAAAGACAAGGACAGAAAATTATCCTTTGAAATCAGCCTCATGAAACTGGTGGTCTGAACAAAAGCAGGTTTAGTGAAGCAGAAGCAATTGGAGAACTTGTTGAAGTGTACATTCAGTGAGAATGCAGAGGGAGCTTTTGCAGACCACTCTTGAGAAGCCAGGCTACAAAACAGGTTGGGGTGGTGCCTAGTAGCAGGAGGAGCTATGGAGTCCAGGGTGTCTAGAGGTGGCAGATAATACAGCATCTTTTACTATGGAAAAGATCATTTAGCAAGGTAAAGATTGATGATGTCGGGGAAGGACAATGAGCAATGGAGCAAAGGCGTGAACAAACTGAAGGGGGAGGACATCTGAAGTGTGACTAGAGATACAAAGAGTTGAAAGGAGAAGGGATCTGTCCTTCATTTTAATAATTAGAAAGAAGAGGGTAGGTGCTATCACCATAGCTTGGATCTCCAATTTTAATCATGAAGAAAAGGACAACATGTTTTTTATGCTCATAAGGATACTAGGTTAACAGCTGAAATGAGGGGGAAAATGAAAATAGAAGAGATTAAAATTTGTGCATAATTTTAAAACATCCATAATTGGGGAACCATGCTGAGAAGCCATTTGAAGTATGATATTTTGATTCTTTTGATATTTCGATTCCTTAACTATGTTGCTCTTCTTCCTATGCAAATGTGGAAATAGCAAGAAAGGCTACACCAACATTGGAATTCTACAAAATGTATACAGCAGAGGGAGAGATCAAGAGCATGGAGAATATTTGGAAGGGATAAACTATAATAATGGATCATAAAATCTAAGCTTGAAAAGAAGGAAATTGGGCTGGGAATATAGCTCAGTTGGTAGAGTGCTTGCCTGTCAAGCACAACGCCCTGGGTTCAATCCTCAGCACGCAAAAAAGAAAGAGAAAAGAAGGAAATTGTTAGGAGAAATGGGCTGAGGTCTTCTGAGTAGACAATGGGACAAAGGGATCAATGGACTGCATGCCACAGAGGGAGGCACCAGAATAATGGGAAGTTGTGGCTGAAGAGATGCACTTGAGATACTGGGGTGGGTAGAGATGAAAAGGTCACTGCGAAGAGAAGTGAAGACACTGAGAAGCCAAGTTCCGAAAAATGATGACGGAGGTTGAGAAGGAAATGAAGATAGAGGTCAAAATTAAACTATAGCAGAAAGGTGTCTAGGCAAAGACCTGTAAATAGTGGTCACCAGAAGAAGGACAGAGCTCAGAGATGCACGGTGGGAGGAAGGGGGTAATCTTGGTCTAAAAGCAGCATGGTACAGAGGACAATTGTTTCCTCTCTCAGTCCTCAAGGGCAGAGTGTGCTAAAGAAGGAAGGAAAAAAATCTTCAAAAAAGAGGGCTGCTCAGTAGTGAGATCTTCAGAGAACAGCTTGTTTTGGTCCAAGGGATAAAGTGGACATTTACTGGAGGGTATGAGGCTGTGGGTGATTTACCTCCTAAGATGGAGGTCAGGATTTGAAAATGAGAGGGAATGGAAGGCTGAGTCAGAATTGCCCAGGATGAGGATTGAAGAAGAGGACAGGCAGAACTATGAGGCTCAATGGAATTGTTTCTTAGGATCTTTTTTTCCCTGTAAACACAGCCATAATTGTGAGCATCATTGAGTACCCACATTGTACCAGGTATGCATTTTACATATGTTATGTCACCTAAACTTCACAAAAATCTATGAGGCAAGTTACCCCATTGTCCATTTTACAAATGAAGAAACAATTTTCGAAAGATAGAGTTTCATGTCAGCTTTACATGGTCTGCCATTTAGACAGCGTATCCCTCAATGAGTTGATCACAATCTGAATTTTTGCAAATCCAGCCTCAATTGTCATTTGTGAAAGGAGTTGATCATTTTGAGGAATAGTATTGTGAATCCTTTATCAATTCAAAAATAACTTCTCCTACTGGGCACCTGCTCAGTTATCTGTTTGATCCATCCCACTTTTCGTGAAGCATAATTACTTTTTTGTCCAAGGTGCATTTACTTAATGCTCTAGGTTACAGATGATCAGAGCATTTCAGGCAATAAATTGTCTCTCTGATTCAAAAGGTGGGGCACAATACGGACAGGGGCAAAAGTAAAAAGTACACCAAGGCATTACGATGCTACGCACTAGAAAACATTGCAATTCCTTACTCATTAGCAGAGTTTTATTTTTCATGGGATGTATTTCAAATGAGGATATGCTATAAGTAGAAAACAATACATACGGGTTCATTAGTCTTGCTCTTTTAAAGATAAATGCTGTATGTGGGATAAATGCTGTGAGCAAGAAATTATAAGCAGGTTCCCATATGCTAGATATCTATTTCCACAGCTCCTATCATCATGGTTTCTGGGCACTTTGACAGATAGATGAGGCTAATTCAGGCAATGCAGTACATTCAGAGGAGTAGGTGAAAATCCTCTTTCTCTTTAACTCCCTGCCTCGAAAAACAATAATCCATGGCTAAGTAAGAAGAATAAAAGATTTGTTAGATTGGAAACCTAAGAGAAAAAGGGCAGGTTTTCATATTTTGGTTACAGATAATGTAATGTTGAATGTATTACACTTTGATCAAGGTGTTGGGGAATCTATCCTAAGTAAATAATCCTCAGTGGGGAAAATGTATGCTAATCATCACAGCATTAGATAGGGGAAAGATAGTACGAGCCAACAAGAAAGAAAAGTGTTCAAAAGTAGGAAATAATTTTAAATAATTTATGGTATGTATTTCTCTGAAAATATTATGCACTGTTAAAACTGAATTTGTAAAAATTATGGAATTATTTGGGAAATTTCTTATAATGTTAAACAAAGCAGATAGCCTACCATACTCTATGGAGAATGTGCTTCCAACTCCAAAAGAGAAAAATACAAACACAAAGAAAAGGTTGGATACTGAGACAAGGAGTCATTTGTTTATGCATTTAACTTTTCTGTATTTTTCAAATTTCCGTCCTGGAATTCATCTCATTTTTTAAATATAAATGAAATTTTCATGATCTGGAGGAAATTCTACCCATTCTAGTAATAATCACATTTTTAAAAAATTAGTCAATATGGTGTCCAATGAATATATCACCATTGGCTAGCCAGGGAGTTTTTTTTTTTTTAAACAACTTTTCATTGTATTGTCCTGATTCCCCATACCTTAAAGCACATTAAAGTATGGACAACTTGATGGATTCTGACAAGCATCACTCAACCAGGTGAGCACAGCAGGATCCAGACTTAGAACATGTCCATCACTCAAAGTTTCCTCGTGCCCATCCCAGTCAAAGCCTCCCACACTGCCAGAACAGGCAGCAACCGACGTGCTTCCTGTCACTCTAGATTAGTTTCTCCTGTTCTAGAATTAGATAGAAGTGGAATCATACAGTTGGTCCTCTTTTGAATCTAGCTCCTTTCACACAGCATGGTGTTTTAAAATTAATGAACAAGTTATGCATCAGTACTTCCTTCCTTTTTATCATTGTGCCTGTTGTTTGTCACACCTTTTTATCTATTCACCTATTGATGGTCATTTCAGTTGTTTGCATTGGAGGGCATTATGAATAAAGATGGTGTGGACATTTGCATTCAAACCTCTCTCTGTAGACTTGTGTTTTTCCTTTCTCTTGGGTCAATACCTTACCAGAGGAATTCCTGGGCTGTAAGGTAAGTGTGTCTTTAACTCTACATTCAAAGAAAAAAATAAACCTTCCACATAGTTTTCCAAAATGATTTTAACCATAAAGCTTTTTTGCCTTAGAATAGGCAAAAAATTCTTAGAAGGGGATGTAAAAAGCGCAAACCATAAAAGAAGATATTTTATATATAGGACTTCATCAAAGTTAAAATTTTCTGTTGTTGTAAAGACAGCACTAAGAAAATGAAAAGGCAAGAAACAGACTGGGAGAAAATATTTACAATATATATGTATGAAAAAGGACTTGCATCTGAATATATAAATAACTTTCACAACTCAATGATAAGAATTCAAACACCCAATAAAAACATAGGCAAAGGATTTGAACAGACATTTCTTCAAAGAAGATAAACAGATGGCAAAAAAGCACATGAATAAATGCTCAACATCATCGTCATCAGGAAAATGCAAATTGAAACCACGACACGATGCCACTACACTTCTACTAAAACATCTAAAATTACAAAGATTGACAATACCAAATGTTAGCAAGTATGTGGAGCAACTGGAACTCTCAGACGCCATGTTTCTTAATGGGATGATTCATCTCACGTTGGTATCTCAAACAACAGGAGGATTATTCTTTTGGGTCAGGGCCTGACATTTAATTAATGTGCATACTTATTCCCTTTCTCATTAAGTCCTCAGACTCTGCTAATTTCCACAGCTATATTATTGTGTATAGCACAGCTAAATATTAAATCCTCCGACACCAAGAAAAGAACAAGTAATTTTGGCTGAATAAGGTATTTTGGGATACCACCTTTAAAACACTGCCAGTCCTTACGTTCAATACCTCATTCCAACTTCATTCTGTTTTTGTTTTCATAAATCATTATAGAGACCATACTATATCTCCTTCTTACCATGTAAATCTTGTAAATGCTTTTGGCCCAAAGTAATAAAATTCAAACCAAAAACAATCAGCAAATTCACAAATGATTGTTCAATATACACTTTGATTCCAAAAGCTAAATTTTCCATTCACTCAAGTCAAGCTTTATGGACTCAGTTAAGAACATAAACTGTGCTTGGTTATAGAATCTGAACTGGGAGATTGGGAAAATTCAAATGTGGTTTTATTTACTCTAGAACTTTAATTTCCTGCAGTCCTCTCACAGCGTATAAAGATTATTCCATGGTCTCTTTGAAGGGAAAACACAGGATCACTCCTGAATTTCCCTGATCATACTTCCCTGCAAGCGGTATCTGCTCTTTATTTGTTATTGTGATTTTCCCAAACATAAAATCAGATATTTTAGATGCAACTGAGAGGAATACGATGTGATATATACTGTTTGAATACGGGGTATGAAATTTCCACAATATTTCCATATTCATGGAGATGATGAAACAAAGAATTTTAAATTCAATTTTTCTTCGATTCTCAGACTGTGCATTTTCTGGTACTATGGTCGTACCAAACATTCTTATCACCCCATGGCAAAAAAATGTTTTGATGATGTACCATTAGTGTCACATATGTTCTATGGTTTTTCTAAATTTTCTGTAGAAGCTGCCCTCTATCAACTTATTTCCTCTTTTTAGTACTAATACCAATGGGCTCTGCTTCATTGTTCACTTCCTTCTAAATTTCTTTAAAATGTAGACATGTACAGATTTAATCAGATGACAGAATTTTTCACGGTACAGCCTGTACCTCCTTGGAGAAACATATTTGATTAATTAAGAAAAAAATAATAACATTCCGCAGAGGAAAAAAAAAAAAAAAACACAAGATCAAAACTCCAGCTGAATGGCCTCTAAACCACAAACAATGCTAAAGTTCTTGGGAAAACTTGACTTCACCAGCACTCACAATGCATATTAACTCAGAAGCACAACCCTGCCAAAAATGTAAACCAGTCACTGTTTACAAATGTGAAAAGAAAATTAGCACATGAGCAAAAGGAAAAACACATCTTTGTTGTCAACCTTTCTGTGAACTTCTCTACAACTATTAGAGTTGTGTTTGCTGGGTTTTGCAGAGGTGTGATGGACAGAGGGAAAGGTACACCTGGAGTGAATGGTGCAGCTGTTACATTGCAGGTAGAGCTGTGTCAAGTATGACTGTGCTCATTGTTTGTGAGGCCTGATTTACAGAGACCCTTCAAGTCACTGCAGAAGGAGCAAGTCTTGGAAAGGCCCCCAACTCTGGCTACACATTAAACTCACTAGAGTATTTTCAAAAAAACTCTGATATGTGATTCCTTCTTTAGACCCACTAAATAAGAATCTGTAGGCGTGGGGCCTGGACATACATGTTTCCTGATAACACCTGGTATTTCTGATGTGCACTAAGGTCTGAAAATCACTATATGGAAACAAACATTTGCAGCTATTTCCATCTCAGGCTTCTAAGGTGATAGAGAAAGTAGAAACAGGATTAAATCATGCCAGAGCCACTTCCAGATTATCAAAAAGCCCAAGAAAGTGAAGTATGGTGATGCATGCCTATAATTTCAGCTACTTGGGAGGCTGAGGGTGGAGGATGGCAAGTTTGAGGCCAGCCTGAACAACTTAGTGAGACCCTGTCTCAAAATAAAATTCTAAAAGGGCTGAGGATGTAGCTCAATGGTAGGGCACTTATGTAGTATGATCCCTGATACCACCACCAAAAAAAAAAAAAAAAGCTTAATAGGAACTATATCTGAAATGTACTATGGTCCAGATTTTTTTGTTGGTTGGTCTATAATTACATTGACTCAACATAAAAGATAGATTGATTTCTTTGATAAACAGAAAATGAGGAAATGAATGAATTATTACACAAGAAAACATTTTTAGCAGACTAGTTCTTTTCAACGATGAATTTCTTTTGGGAAAAGCTAAAAAGATTTCTGGAAGATCCTGTGGCTTTAGGCTTTACAAATCCATTTTGCTTTTCTTTTCTTTTCTTTTTTTTTTTTCTTTTTTTTTGGAAATAATATCCCTATTTTGTATTGGAAAAGAACCATCCTTTTGTGTCTGTCTGGGTTTAGTTGAGTTTACCACCAGGTTTGGGGATGAACATTGGATCCAGATCAGGATGATGCAAATACCACAACCCCTCAGCCGGAATAATTGGTTCAAGTCCATGAAAATGACCCTACTCAGACCAACAGAGTGATCAAAAGTCAGACCTGGAACTTTTCTAGAGTTGAAGAAGGAAACCTGAGTCGCCAGGACCACCATGAAAGGGCAAAGCAAAAGAATGCAGAGACTAGCAGAGAAGGCAGGTGGAGGTGCTCTAGGGATCCTGGACTTGTCTGTTATGCAACTAAGTTTAATTTTATTAATTGGCTCATTCATTCATTTTTCAAAAGCAAATTTGAATAGGGATTCTGATTTGGGCAGCCAAACAATTTCTAATGAATGCAAAATCCTCATGTTAAAGCAGTTGTCGGAACCATGAAGACCTTTAGAACCTGAACAAAAGGAAAAACACATCTTCAGTGGCAACCTCTCTATGAACTTCGCTGTGGTGATTAGAGTCGTGTTTGCTGGGTTTTGCAGAGGTGTGATGGTGTTTTGCTTTTTGTTTGGTTTTATGTATGCAAACTAATACTTCATTTCCCAGAGCCAGAAATGTCTAATCCATTACTCAATATATCAATAAGTATTTATGAATCCATCTGTAACTGCTACTCTACTTGATATGATAGGAAAGTGAAAATAAGTGGAAGGCCTGGTTCCTGCCTACAATAACTTACCATTTACAGAGACACCAAGCAAATGGTAGGAAAAAAAAAATAGCTTTGCAAGGGGTTGTATAAGCTTCAATGGGAATAAGTGCTAATCTTCCTCAAGTGCTTTTGGGGGGATGGGCAGAGGAATGGGGGGTGCTGGGGATTGAACCCAGGGCTTTGGACTTGTGAGGGAAGCACTCTACCAACTGAATCATATCCCCAGCCCTTCTCAAATGCTTTATCTGAGTCAAAAATCACATGAAATGTTGTAGAAAGATCCTAAGAAATAGTACAGCTACTGCCCTCAAAGAATATGTAGTCAAAGACATAAAACAGATGCTGGAGATGATTTAAGTGCATGACAAAGCAACCTGATGTAATATAAAAATGTTACCTTAGTATTAACATGCATGAGTATCAGTGTGTAGTATGAGTAACGTGGTAATTTCTTATCTAATAGTTTAAAATCTTCTATGGCTTCCAACAACCAACAACCTCAATCTCGGAATGTTTATACCTAAACATTGAATCTGTAGTGTCTGAAGTTCTTCTCTCAATCTTACCATGAATCCCATGACTTGTCTTTTGAAATATGACATCCTTTAAAAAATAAAGTACAAATAGCGTGACTCTCCATCGTGTATAACCAGAGAAATGAAAGGTTGTGCTCCATTTTTGGACAATGAATTGAAATGCATTCTGCTGTCATATGTAAGTAAATAAAACAAATTTTTTGAAAAATAAAATCGTCATTCTCCGGTTCTCCAGCACTCTCTGACTTTACCACTCTCCGATTCTTTGTCATCCTTTAATTCTCCATCATTCCCTCTGTGCCAGCTCTCCAAACGATTTACAGCTCAGATTCCAAAGTTATCCAAATAGCATAACCTAGTTCTCATACTAAAGATAGAGAAGCAGGAGGTGGAAGAATGACCACAGCCGAGTGGGATTGGACCCACAATGACACAAATCTCTTTTGTTTCCTCTTTTTCCTCTTGTTTTCATCTTCCCTTACAACTCCAAATCCAGACTGCTTTAAAAACAAGCTGCTCTTGGGTGAAGAATGGCTTTTGTGCTCCAAAACAATAATTTGTTAATCCAAATGACTCTCCAGGATAAGGGCAGCCATGCCTAAGTGTACTGTATATGTGCCACGTATATATTTATGTCTGTGTTTTATAAGTTGAGGTTTTAGAGTTTTGGAAGAAAGAGGAGATCAGAAATGGTTGAAAATGAAATTCACCAAATATGGGACTTTATTTGCTTTATGTCCCTTTATAATTTCTCCAGAGGACAGGGGAGGAGATTGATTCTATTAGTACTACAAATAAATACCAAGAGAACACAGAGCATCTCAGTGATGGAATCAGGGAAAATCCAAGAATTAAAGTTTCCCTGGTGCCTATTCTGCTACTTTTCTTCCTTTATGTTCACTCTGAATTTTTACTAATCTTGTTACTGCCTGGATAAGACAGCATGAGGCACTAACATGGAAATTGCATGATTTGGCTACTAATAACTCATATTTTTTTAAAAAAAGTTTACATTTCACTGAGTGATGAAATAATAATGTTAAAATACTAGGTGCACGATCCCCACCCACACACCCTGAGTGGTCTCTCACAGTACCTTTGGCTTACTCTCTGCTCAGTCAGCTAGACTGTTCCCATCTAATTGTTTCAGAGAAGAGCTGTGACAGCAGAAAACAGAGAAAAAAAAGTAATCATTTCTCAGCTTTTGAATTCAAAAGCCTTAGCAATAAGGCAAAGTAGTGGAAAGAAATCATAACCTGCAAAGAATTTAGGGTAAGATACTATGATGAAGCATATAGCTTTCCCTAGGTCTCATGGCCCGGTTAGAAAATAATGTTCCCTGGAAGATGACAGAACTCATATGCTATTGGTGAGACTGCAAAATAGTGCAACCACTCTGGAAAGCATATGGAGATGCATCAAAAAAAATCAGTACTGGGGACAACCATATGACCCAGCTATCCCACTCCTCAGTATATATCCCAAAAGATCTAATATCAGCATAGAATAGGGATGCAGCCACATCAATGTTTATAGCAGCACAATTCACAGGTGTCAAGCTATGGAACCAACCTAGGTGCCCTTCAACAGATGAATGGATAAAGAAAATGTGGTATATAAACACGATAGAGTATTACTCAGTCATAAAAAAGAATGACAGTAGGGTGTTTTCCAGTAAATGAATGGAACTGAAGATCATCACGCTAAATGAAATAAGCCAGTCCCTGAAAGCCAAAGGTCAAATGTTTTTTCTGATATGTGAAAGCTAATCCAAAATAAGGGGGGGAAATGAAAGAAAAAGAAGAAAGAAAGAGAGAAAGAGAGAAAGAGAGAAAGAAAGAAAGAAAGAAAGAAAGAAAGAAAGAAAGAAAGAAAGAAAGAAAGAAAGGGAGGGAGGGAGGGAGGGAGGGAGGGAGGGAGGGAGGAAGGAAGGAAGGAAGGAAGGAAGGAAGGAAGGAAGGAAGGAAGAAAATATAAGGGGGAGTGGAATTCCATCAAAATAAAAGAAAGATCAGTGGAGTAGAGGAAGAGAATTGAGGAGGGAGGAGAGATAGGATGAGAGAACAGTGGAATGAATCTGACCTAACTTTCCTATGTACATATATGAATATACCAAGTGAATCTCACCATTGTGTACAACTACAAGGCACTAATTTTTAAAAATTTTAAGTGAATAGCAGAACAATCAGCAGAGTAGAGGAAAGGGAACCAGGGGAGGGAGGTTAGGAGGGAAAGGGGAAGTACTAGGATCTGAATTATAGCAAATTATGTCCCATGCTCTTATAATTATGTCAAAATGAATCCTAGTGTTATGTACAACTAAAAAGAACCAATAAAAAATCATACATAAAACAAAGAGGTAGGAGCAGAGGAAATGCAATGCAAACACTGACTCTGGTGTGTCCCTAAGGGAGAGGCATGATCCCTGCTCCTAGGCCAAATCCAAGGCAGGGGACCAAACCCCTGAGAAATTTGTGGATTCTAGGTTGAACCCAAAAAAGACAAAGCCTAAGAGGAAAAAGTGTCTGCTGAGTACATTCAGGCAGGTATAATCTTACTATCAGAATTTAGTATGACCAAGGAAAAAGAAGAAATGACTTTGGTCAAGGGTGGCTCAGATAGAGCCAGCAGGAGAAGCAGGACCTGAAGTGACAATGCAGACTTGGAGAAGGAATTTCTCCATGGGGACCCAAGTGAACCAACAATTAAAGCCCAAATAAGGCAGTGAATGTCCCAGCCATTGTGAAGAGAGATCACTGAGGATCAGATGAAGCAATGGATGTCTTCTGAGATGCCTGTATAGGAAATGACATTGAGGCTTTGCCTATCCCCACATCTGCCCATGCAGAGTCACCCACGATGCAAGATCTGATCATTAAATAATGTATAAAGGCAGATGGAATATCTGTTAAGCTCTATAAAAACTGACATATTTAAGTAATCAAAACCTATTATCCAGCTGAATAATAATGTTCAAGTGACTGTTTCTCATTCAAAAAACTTCTTTCATATTGATGATCACAAATTTCTGTTGAGCGATCTCTTTCTAAAATGAAGCTGATCAAAATTTTGCAACTGACAAATGTGATCAACAGTCATCACTTTACCTTAGATTAATAAAAGCTGAAATAGTCACACTCCACCCTCTTAAAAATAGAAATATGACTGAAATATTTGCAAGCCAACAGGCACTCAAAGGCCTCGCTTCAAACAATGCTCAATAATAGCTCTGTTTTCCCTATTCCCAAGGTGATGGGTGAGTAGCTTAAGACCAGAACAGAATAAACCCCTGAGCTTTGAGGATCAGAGTAAATTAAGAAGTATTTATAATGTCACTCATCTGATGCTTCCCCACGTGTGGGCCATTTCATCGTATTCTACTTTCAAATGCCTTATGTTTCCAGAGTGTGTTTTGTGCCATCAACAAAAGTTGTCTGAGGACAGGGATTGTGTCAGATCCAGTGATACCTCTTATTAGACCTTTTCCCTGTACTCGACATCATCGCCATTTACTCCCCTTAAAACTCCCTGGGCACTTTGCTCCTTGACTTCAAACATTTGGTCATTCAATAAATAATCACCAGCCACCTGCTGTGTGGGAGGTGTGCCGGGTCCTCTGAAAACAGGAAAGACACATTGAGTCAGCATTCCACTGCAGCAAAGGGGAAAAAAAAAAACAGGGGACTTTTTAAATTATGAATTAAATATCTTCAGATTGTGATGGGCACAAAGAAAAAAAAATAGAATACTATAATCAGGTAATAAGGAAGTTTTACTTAAGTTTTTCAGGAAAGACCTCTCTAAAAAGGTGACTTGTGATATGCAACTTGAAGTGTTGGAATGAATCAGGCTCAGGATGATCAGGGGATAAAGGGAACTGCAAATACCTAGGTTCAGAGATGAGAGCCATCATGCTTCAAGTCAAGAAGCCTAATGTGGTGTAAGCTGAGTAACAGGGGCGGGGAGTGGCACAGGACCTGGAAACACAGGGAAGGGTCATCTCTTGGTGGTCCTTATAAGCCATGTCACCACTACCCCTGATTTTTCTCTTTTGTTTCTGACCATTCCTTCTTTATCTCCTTTGCGAGCTCTTCCTGCTCTGCCTGGCTCTCAAATACTGATGCTCTCCTGATTTCAACCTTGCCTCAGTCCTTCCCTTTCTAGATATTTCCCAGATTATCAGTACTACCATTTGCTGAAAACTCCAAAATTACTATTTCCAGGTATTAACACATTTTGATTATGCCTCTTGATTAAGCCTCACTGATGGCCACAGAGCCATGTGAGTATCCACATTCGAGAGCTGTCTACGTTGCATGTCTGCATAACCTACAACCAGTTGAGTGGGAGTCGCAGAATCAACATAGGGTGGTGAATCTGTCTAGAACCAACATGTAAGAGTTGTACATACACTCCAGTCAGAACAGCAGCCATCAAGAATACAAACAACATATACTGAAGAGGATGTGGAGAAAAAGGAACACTATTATACCAGCGGTAGGATTGTAAATTAGTTCAACCATTATAGAAATCAGTATGGAGGTTCCTCAAAAGACTAGGCAGGGAATCACCCTATGACCCAGCCATACTGCTCCTTGGTAATTTTCCTTAAGAATTAAAGTCATCACACTTTAGCAATACATGCATTCCCATGTTTATAACAGCACAATTCGCAGAAGCCGAACTGTGAACCAGTTTTGGTGTCCATCAATGAATGAATGGATAAAGAAAATGTGGTGTATATATACATACAATGGAATTTGATTTCTGCCATAAAGAAAAATTAAATGTCATTTGCAAGAAAATGAATGGAACTTGAGAACATTATCTTAAGTGAAATAAGCCAAACTCAGAAGGTTAAAGGTGTATATTTTCTCTCATGTGCAGAAACCAGAGAGGAAAGAGGAAAAGAAAAAGTGGGGGTGTCTCATGAAAATCAAAGGGAGATCTGTTAGAGGAAAGGGCCAGGGGGAGGGAAGAGGAGAGGGAAAGGGGAAATACTGAGGAATAACATTGGCCAAATTATATTGTTGTATTGAGTGCATGTATAACTATGTAACAACAAATCCCACCATTATGTACACTATAATGCACCAGTGAAAAGATGGGGTAAAGCGAGTAGAATATGCTACCTCAGAACAAGGCTATGAGTAATATCAGGGTTAGTGAAACCAGTCACGAAAAGAAACTTCCTAATATGTAACTGTTTACCTCTATGGCATTTCTCCCATGGCAGGGTATACATTGTCCCTCATCTTTCCTAACTTGCTCAAAGACCAATCTTCCAGTGAGGGATGAAGCACCCATCCTTACCAGATGTCTAATGAGATACTGTAGGCACTGATCCAGTGGTTAAGGTAATATGCCTTTATATTCCTAATCAAAAGGAAAGAGAAGTTTAGTCCAGATAGATGAATAATTTCACATTGGAATATGTCCGCAATGTTGAATGTGATATTATAAATCATTTCTAAAGGATTTCCAAGCCTGCTGCTCCTTTGATTGCATGGAAGCCAGGGGAGTGCCACTGCAACATTGTCTTAGACCTTTGTTATCTCTGAACATCACGTTCTTTGCATTCATACATCCCTCTTCCTTCTGGGTTGATTCACTTTGATAGAGCTAGAGATGAAAACTCAACAGATCCAAAACCGAACTCATCCTTCCCCTCCACAAACCTAACCCTACTCCTCCTGCATTCTGACTTTATTTTAATGCCATAATTGTACTTTCAGTCACCCACACCAGAACCTAGGAGCCAATTTATTTTATCTCCCTCATGTCCCATATCCAGTCAACTAGCAGGTACTCTATGTTTTATATTTCTTAGATATTTCCCCCAAATCCATTCCTCTCTCTACATTTTCATAAGTTCTATTCAAGTAGATCACCCCTCACTAGACTTCTAACTGGCTTCTTCCAGTTTGATTGTCCTCTAAATCTCATCTATACACTAATGTCAAAGACAATGAAATCCACTATCTGCACTGACCACCCCCCTGTTGGAATCTTTTAGAAGATTCTTCATTTCCAACATTATGTCCACCCCTTCCACTTTTGCGTAAAAGTCTCTCTCAGTGACAGTTCTCTACCTATTTTTCTAGCTTAATTCCACCTCAACTCTGCCTTACTCTTTATCCTCTATCGACAACAGATTCTTTGCATATTTCTCTCATCCAAAACTGTTATCTCCTTGAAACTTCTTCACAATTCTATCCCTTTTAAACTACCATATCCAATCCAGCAAGAAATTCTGTCAATTCTCACTTTGAAATTTATCCAGAATCTAACCACTTTATACCATCTTTGCTACAATCACCCTGTTCCAGAAATGTATTACCTCCCACCCGGATTATTGCAGTAGCCTCCTAATTTGGTTCTCTGCTGTCATCTGTGTTCCATACAGTCTATTTTCTTTCAAGAAAGCAGAGTACTTCAGTCACATCATGTTTTTAGTGTTTCCGGTTTTACTTAGATTTGTGATCCAAATTCTTTACAATGGTACATAGCCTGCTACCCTGAACTCTTAAGATTTCATCTCCTCTCCTTCTCCTTTGCTCGAGCCAAGGTGGCCTCCCCACTCCTCCTTAAACATGCCAAGCAAGTCCTCAGTCATGGCTTCTTCATTTATTTTTTCCTTATTATCTTTATTCCTCTCTTATCAACACAATTCTGTACTAATCCATTTTGTCCCATTGTCCCAGATGTTAAACACCTATAAAAACTTAAATTAGCAACAAATAAACCACCTATGGTAACTTTGAAATAACAATGATGTTTGTAGAATTGAAAACTTGGGATTTTGTGGGTTAAGAAGTTTTTTTGTATTTTTTTTAATTATCTGTTTCTCCCAGTAGAATATAGCTCCAAGAGGACAGAAATTATATCTTAGTCATCTTTAGTCCTCCACATGTCCAATGGTGACAAGCACATAAGAGTTGTTCAGTAAATATTCTTTGAATGAATGAATAAAGCTCCACACTCTCACATAGGCTGCTTTTACTGCCTGGCATATTCTACTTTTTCTTCTATTGTGCTCAAATTTATTTTTCTCAGCATGGACATCATCCCCTCCATAAGACCTTTCTAGGAACTACAGTTTAGTCTCATTGTTCCTCCTCTTGACATGCATAACACTGATTGTGTCATCCTCCAGCAATTATCCATCTATTAAAATGACATGAATCTATGCGTGCCTTTTGCACTAGACTTCAACATTCATCATAAGAGGGAACATATCTTCATTTGACACATTCAATACACATCTATTGAGGGTATGGTGCTAGGCACTGGGAAGACAACACAAAGGTCCAGGTCTCTATGGTCGTGACGTTTGCAGTCGAATATCTAACTCTTGGATGTACTCCCACAAATTAGCATCACTTGGCACACTGTAATGATTAATGGCTGTCTCTATTCAGACCTAATATCTTATACCTTATGTGTGAAGAAATGGTCTCTTTTCATATTACCTCTTATTCATCAGAATGATGGATGTGAAATTTGGAGATATTAACTTGGGCTTCCTATGTAGGCTCTGCAACTCTGTCCTGTTTACCAAAGTTAAAGGCATTCATGCATTTCCACCAAAGAGGAACAAAAGAGAATAAAGAAGGATATTCAGCCTCCAGTTCTTTTACTTTAAAATCAACTTTATTGATATACAGTTGACATACACTAAAATGTACCCATTTTAGTAAATGATTAACTCATGCAACCGCCATCACAATGAAAATAAAAGACATTTCAGTCACCCCAAAATATTCTCTTACATCCTTTCCCAACCAATCCCACCAGCATACTGGATGCAAGTAACCAATGCTCTAAATCAGATTTGTCTTTTCTAGTTTTATATACATAGAATCATTTGGTGTGTATGCTTTGGGGTCTGACTACTGTTTTCATAGCCTAATGTTTATGAGTTTCATCTAATGCTGAGTTGCTAATCTCAGAATTCCATTCCTTTTCATTGATAAATAGCAGTCCATTATCTGGATGTACCACAATTTACTTATCCATTCATCAGTTGATGAACTTGGAATAATTATGAGTAAAGCTATCAAGAATAGTTGCATATGAACCTTTGGTAGATAATTCTTTAAATTTCTCTCAGACAACTACTTTAAAGTAGAAATGGTGGGTCACATGGTAATATATGTTTAACTTAATAAGATGCTGCCAAACTATTTTTCCAATGTGACTAAGCCATTTTATATTCCCACTTGAAAAGCATGAGATTTCTAGTTGCTTCATGTCTTTGCCAGGTCTTGGTATTATCATTATTTACTTAAGTCAATCTATTTCTTAAAGATTTCATGGCAGAGTAGAACCCTGATAGCTAGCTCAGAGTTCAGGGAATACTTAAACCTTGTGGAATAACAACTATTCAAATACTGCAAATATATTCTCTCAGACAGCTTAATGAAGCCTATGTAGTTGAGCCTGGTACAAAGAAAATACCCAAGATTTCCTGAACCTGAAAAGCCAAAGAGGGAAATAAAAGCAAAAGGATTTCAGGATTCCTAAGGTAAGGCTGCAACAAGAGATCATGGTGAGACCATGAGTTTTAGTAGTGAAAACCAGCATCAAAATACAGAAAGGTAATAATGTGCCTTATGACTCAGAGAAGATGGGGCGAACCAAAGATTATACAGAAAATTCTTCTAGACTGAGTCCATATCCTCCAAGAACTGAGATATAATCCTAAGGAGCAGGATAAGGTAAAAAGGTATTTTCTTAACTTGATAAATGTTAAAATCCTAAATCCTCGAAGTTTATATCCCAAAGCAACTGAGTTTACTTGGGAAGAGCAGAATTCAGCTGTTGTCCAACAAGCAATTTGTGAGCAAAGACAAAAATTAAGATCTTCTACTAAAAATAAATTTCACTTATAAAAAATAAAAATTGAATAAACTTCACTTCTCCATACTTACATTGTCTGTGTAGAAATTCACCCACACCACAACAACTGGTACCTACCTATTTCTACTGTTTCTATTAAGCTGTCTCCATTGGGTTATCATGTATATATGTTGCTGGTGGTGGTATAAATGAGAAAATTATATAATAAGATAATTTGCTGCCCTTAAGGAAACTTGATTTTAGTTTTTTGTTTTTGTTTTGTTTTGTTTTGTTTATACTAGGGATTAAACCCAGGGGCAATTAACCACTGAGTCACATCCCCAGCCCTTTTAATTTTTACTTTAAAACAGGGTGTCTCTGAGTTACTTAGGGCCTCAATAAGTTGCTGAGGCTGACGTTGAACCTGAAATCCTCTGTCTGGCCTCAGCCTCCCAAGCTGCTGGAATTACAGGCATGTGCCACTGTGCCCAGCTTGATATTAGTATTTTTGGTTTAGAAAACTGTTAGTCTTTAATAGAAATGTTAAGAAGTATTACAAAAGTAATAAATACAAGCTTGACATTTATGATTAAAAGATATAAATCTGTAAAGACTTTTAACTAACCTAGAGGGAGAGATGTTTAATGTATACACATATATGTATATACTTCCTTGTAGTTATTTTTTTTTTCTTTTTCTCCCCCAGCTCTGTGGGTTCCAGGGATTAAACCCAAGGTTGCCTAACCACTGAGCCACATTCCCAGCTCTTTTGTTTTTTATTTTAAGACAGGGTCTCACTAAGTTTCTTAGGGCCTTGCTATATTGCTTAGGCTGACTTTGAACTTGTGATCCTCCTGCCTCAGCCTTCCAAGCTGCTGGGATTACAGGCGTGCACCACTGTGCCCAGCCTGGTGGTTGTTTTCTATAAATTCTCCATGAACACTAAATTAGCACGTACTGAACCATTGCCCAAAATAGACAAATGGGCTTAGGTTCCCGTGTGCCTGTTTTTTTGTTTTTTGGGGGTTTTTTTGGAATGGGGATTGAACTCAGGGGCACTCAGCCACTGAGCCACATCCCCAGCCCTATTTTGTATTTTATGTAGAGACAGGGTCTCACTGAGTTGCTTAGGGCCTTGCCCGTGCTGAGGCTGGCTTTGTACCCGCCAGACTCCTGCCTTAGCCTCCCGAGCAGCTAGGATTACAGGCATGCGCCATCACGCCCGGCTCCAATGTGCCTTTGATCACACTTTTATCAACAATTATGTATTTTGGTGGTGGAGGTAAAAATTAGAAAAATACCTAATAAAATAATTGGAACATAAAGTTTTATAATCAATACATGACCTAGTTTCACATGTTTCTAGTTAAAGATGCATTATTTAATATATATATGTATATATTAAATACACTACATGTATATGTATATATATGTATGTGTGTATATATATATATATATATACACACACTACATATTGTTGATTCATTAGCATTGAACTCACTGCCTACGTTGTACCCATGACCAGTAGTCACATTAGATAAATGAAGCTTCCTTAACACACGCAATTTCTCTCGAAGGCTCATTACAGTCTGCTTCTGGTTGGAAATGCTAGATAGCACTTCAGTGCTTCTTCACTATGCGTGGGGGTCATTATCAACAGAGAAATCATTGAGAGTGCAAAAAAAATTAAAAATATATTTGGCACTAAATAGACAATATGAAGGACCTTTGTTTATAGTATGAGAATGGAGACAAGTGGCAGAGTATTGCTTTGTCTAACCTCAGTTGGGAGCCTGCATGTCAGCAGCAAGAGACTGAGTATTCTGGAAAGACCATCACATTCACAGTTGAGCACTGATTTCGTGGTTACAGACAAATTTTAGCAAGTAAACAATTCACAACACAAAATCCACAAATAATGCCAATCAACTTCTGTGAGTGTGTGGGTGTGGGTGTGTGGATGTGTGTGTGTGTAAGCACAAATGTTGCTGGTATCGCTGATAGACCTTTGGATACTAGATAGATCTGGAGCAAAGAGTGATTTTCTATTCAATATTAGTAGATTGAATTCTCCAAGACTGTTTCTCCCCAGAAAAATTAATTCTTTATAAATAATAATTTAATCTCAGACATTCTCCAGGTTAAATTGCTTTGCACAGGTGATGCTTACCTTTGTAAACAGTAGCTATATCCAATATGCCAACATTCCGTAATTCATAAGCAGATCACTTATGTCTATATATCATACTTGCCAGGCTTAGAAATCTTACTGCTTAAAGTTGCATCTTGTGATCATTCTTTAAGGAAGCTCCCAATGTAGGTCTGTAAGATTCTTTGTGAAATCATATGTAATTAGCACCCCAATTTGCCCTTGTACTTTCTACCCCCTCCCCCAACACTTTTGGAAAACACCAATGCTATACCTTACATAATATGTTAAATAAATTTACGTAAACTTACATCAAATGTAAAATATTTCATATAGTTTTAATATTTTTTCTAATTGGCTCAAGGATGATATGTAATAACTCTCCATTCATGCATTTATATTTAAAAGCCTTTTAAGAAATGTTCATTGAGTGGCTATTACATCCCAATCACTATCACGTTCTGTGTAGGAATCTATCTTCTACTTAAATGCCATGCAACCAGCTCTCTGCTAGGTCTAATAGTTTTGATTCATATTTCCTGAACTTTCAGTTATCTTCCTGGTTCTCTTCAGTATCTTCTTCCTTGTTTTGAAGATCTACTTTTGGTTCAAAAGCCCAACACTGAATTCAATAAATATCTGACTTAGTGCAGATAAAACCAACAAACACCAACTAAAATACCTTGGTATGGAGACAGAGAAAATATAAATTTTCCCAGTTATAAAATCAATGTTATTGCTCTAACAGACTTGCAATAATAAATGTCCAAGGTAAAGATTAATGTAAAATAACAGATCGCTTCTAACCTCCACATGCAGAGGTAATCCTCTTTGCAAGGTATTGTGTAGATCTCCCTTATGCATATTGTTTAAATAGTTCTAATTGATGATCTGTGTGTCTGATTTATGTGTTTTCTAGACTTTTCCAATGTCCTATAATTTAAATGATTCATAAATACAATGCTATCCCATTTCATAATGACATGATAATTTAATTAATCATTCCCACACTGTTAGACAAATAGATTCCTTATAATTAAACAACATTACAAAGGCTTATAGAAAAGTGAGGTTCATTTTTACCAGTGTTGAACTTGGCCCCTTATTTCTGACTGGGATACATAGTGTTAAATTTGTACTTGGATAATAAAATACTCTGTTTTTTTTTTTTTAATTTCTATTTGTGTTTACTAAGGTCACTTCAAATTTATTTCTACTGGAGGTGTGAATTTTGCAATGGAACTTTAAATGACTGTAGTATAAATAAGTGACACCGAACAGAAAATAAACAGAAAGAATACCTCTCCCACAAACAAAAACAAACAAGAAAATTCTTTTAAAAATGAATTATTTTAGAATAAAACCAAAAATAAGCAGGGAGTTTACATATGCTAGAGTTCAAATTACCCATTAAAAATAACAACATAGTCTAGGGCAGTTTATTTCAAAATTAAGTATATATTTATCATCGTGCTTAATAACTAAAAAAAAATTTACAGCTCTTAACACTCAAAACTTGTGAAATAAGCTGAACTTTTTCAAACAGAAGCATTTATTTTTGAGTTTTAATCAAAGTAACTACTCTTACCACTTAATATTTATTAAGTCCCCCACTCATGCCAAGGGAAATGGCAGTCTACCAATTTACTTTGTATTTGATGAAAATGCCAATTAACAAGTCAAGAAATTTTTTTATTTTAAAGAAAATTGTTAATCCACTGTGAATAGGTAGAAGAACGTGTTCTGGAAATTCTTAAGTGGTTAAGATATCATTTGATAGATTGCCCTCAATAGGGAGACCAAACCAGGATGTTGAAAACTAAGTAAATGTGTGTGCAATTTATTACACAGCAGAAAATCCCACCTATGCTGGGCGTGGTGGCGCACACTTGTAATTCCAGTGGCTCGGGAGGCTGAGGCAGGAGGATCACAAGTTCAAAGCCAGCCTCAGCAAGGACAAGGTGCTAAGCAACTCAGTGAGACCCTATACCTAAATAAAATACAAAATAGGGCTGGGGATGTGGCTCAGTGGCAGAGTGCCCCTGAGTTCAATCCCCAGTTCCAAAAAAAAATAAAGAAAATTCCACCTATCACTGCTCAGAATATGCCTGTGGTTAAAATTGCACTTCCTTCCCTCTTTGAAGTGAGATGTGGTCATGTGACTTGCATAAACCCCCATCTACTTCCCTGAACCCCTATTAGCCCCCCCACACAGGCTTTTGCTCTTAATAATCTCTTGTATGGTCCTTTGCAAATTTTCTATGCATTCACAAGACATACACAAATGGGATCATGCTATATTTTTTTTTGCTATATGATTTTTCATTAATACTCCATCCCAGACTTTCCATATCAGCCCATGGAAATCTACTGTACTCTTTTAAATAGTTGCATAATATTTCATTATAAGCATTTACTAGAAATCACTCATTTAATCCCCTACTTATAGACATTTGGGATTATTTAGGGCAGTCATTTGTACAAATAATGTTCCTTAGAACATACTGGTATATAAATCTGGATGCATTTGTTTAAGTTTATATCTAGATTAAAGGTCTCTAAGTCAAAGAGGATGTGCATTTGGAATGTTAAAAACAATGTTTGAAAATACAAATAGAATTAATGATTGAACTGCTTTGCTTTCTCATGAACAGTATATGGGAATGCTTGGTCTCTTTATACCTTTGTAACTTTGTTCAAGTTACAAATAAAAGTAATATTTCCTTCTTATTATATTGTGCATGCTACATGTGTTTATTGGCCAAATAAATGCTGTTGCCTGTGCATTGCCTGCCTCCAGGCTCATTTTTCTCTTGGGTACAAGATTTTTCTCACTGAATTTTTAATACATGAAGAAAATGAGCATCTAATCTACGTTAACACTTTTTTTAGACTTTTGACTCTTTATGACATTTTGTCATATCAAACTTCAAAGCTCTATGTATTTAAATTTGTCAACCTCTTTCCCTCAGTTTCTGGGTTTAGTATGTTACTTAGCAATCACTTTAAATTTATACAAAGCTCACTTACCTTTTCTATTCCTTAAGTGGCCACCTTTTCATTTAAGTCATTGATCTCTTTGAAATTACCATTATTCTTGACCTGTGGTTATATCATTAATCACTTGCTTCTCCCTTCTTTCGGTTCATGGTGCATGGCGTAACACAGCTTGTGGTGAATTGAGGTCATGCAACTAGTCCTGGGGATTCTGCATGAGTGGAAGCAGCACAGGTCACTACAGATCAAACTATTTAACTGCTGATGCGAAATCTTGCTTTTCCCTCCAATGCAACATCAGGCCATGTTTGAGATGTTGGCCATTCCATCAGCCCAGGTCTCCAAGTTAATGTACTCCACAGAGTTCTCATGATAAGTTCTCCTTAAGTGACACATAAACTTCTGTGGTATTGAGCCATGGTTTGGTTGCTTTTTAACTAAAGCACAGGAAATTCTATCCCATCTTTTCCTTTGGGTTCAGTTTGTAGCAGATGGTGTCGATGCCTCTCCTATGGCCTCCCTGTTAGCACCTGTTTGCCCTTGGCCCAACTTCCCCTTAAGGCGCCAGCAGTTCTTTGTCAAAAGTGTCCTCTTGCTGCTGCAGCTTGCTTTGCCGCCTGTTCAACAGGTTGTAAGTTTCTGGAATTAATGTTCAACAGGTTAGAAGGTTCTGGAAGAACTCTCAAGCAATATCCAAGTATTGCTATATAAATACTACAGGTCCTGTCTTGAGTGGGATAACTGTCAGACGAGTAGCTTCTGTGGGCTTCCAGAGCTTTCTCAGTGGGATTGTGTGCCAGTTGCTCCCTGAAGTTGGAAGCTGACTTGACAGCATGTTCTCTGAAAGCAACCTTCCCTTCTTTCTCTCAGGTACGCATTCCCTAACCTTTTCCGTCTGACAAACTACTTGTGCTTAAAAGTTTATCTTACTGCTCCTAAAGCACAAGAAGTTGAATCAAGGATCAACAAAGGGGATGAATTCAAACTAGAAAGTTTCTTCTCAGCAAAAGAAACAATAATGTGAAGAAAGAACCTACAGAATGGGAGAAAATCTTTACCACGTGCATCTCAGATAAAGCATTAATCTCCAGGATATATAAAGAACTCAAAAAACTTGACACCAAAAAAACAAATAACCCAATCAGTAAATGGGCAAAGGAACTGAACAGACACTTCACAGAAGAAGATATACAATCAATCAACAAATATGTGAAAAATGCTCAACATCTCTAGCAATTAGAGAAATGCAAATCAAAACTAAGATTTCATCTCACTCCAGTCAGAATGGCAATTATCAAGAATACAAACAACAATAAATGTTGGTGAGGATGTGGGGCAAAAGGTGCACTCATACCTTGCTGGTGGGAATGCAAATTGGTGCAATCATAATGGAAAGCAGTATGGAGATTCCTCAGAAAACTTGGAATGGAACCACCATTTGACCCAGCTATCCCACTCCTTGCTTTATACTCAAAGGACTTAAAATCAGCATACTACAGTGATACAGCCAAATCAATGTTTGTAGCAACTCAACTCACAATAGCTAAATTATGGAACCAACCTAGCTGCCCTTCAACAGATGAATGGATAAAGAAAATGTGATATACATATTATGGTATATTACTCAGCTTTAAAGAAGAATAAAATTATGGCATTTGCTGGTAAATAGATGAAGTTAGAGAATATCATGCTAAGTGAAATAAACCAAACCCCAAAAAAACAAAAACCGATTGTTTACTCTGATGTTCGGATGCTAATTCACCATAAGTGGGGGGGCGGAGCTGTAGGGAAAAATAGAGTAATTTTATATTAGGTAGAGGGGAGTGTGGAGAGGGGAAGGGGTAAGGGGGTAGGAAGGATGGTAGAATGAAACAGACATTATTACCTCATGTACAAATATGACTGCATGACCCATGTGATCCTACAATATGTACAATCAGAAAAATGAGAGATTACACTCCATTTATGTATGATTTATCAAAATATATAAATGCATTCTACTGTCATGTATAATTAATTAGAATAAATTAAAAAAATGTTTTTAAGTTTATCTTACTCTTTACCTCTCAGGGATTTCACCCTAAGTCAAGCAAAAGTTTGAAGATAGGGAATGTTAGGTGGAGAAAGCAGCATGAAAACAGGTCTGGAGGTAGAAAAACTAGCAATACATTTGAAGACTAGTGAGTCATTGGATTGGTTGGAATATAGCTAGGATATAAATTGACAAGATCATGAAGAATCTTGAAGAATAAAGTGGGCATTTAATTTCATGGATTCTTAGCCTATTGTAATACTGAGCCCTGCTTTTGTTCTTTCATATTCTCTCCCACATTCTTTTAATCTTCCCTACTATGGACTGAAAAGAAAAGGGAATGTAATCATTAAACATGGAAAAGCAAAGTGAAGAGAAGCAGTAGGCAATTTTTTTGATCATTCAATCACTTGATAATATCACACACTGGAAGAATCAGACCATGGTACTTGTGTATCTCTAACCTACAACCTATACCACTTGGTCTTTGTGTTATGAAGACAACAGAAGGCACTGTTTCTGAGCAGAGTGCTGTGGTCAGCTTTTTCCCTGCTATAACCAAAAGACCTGACAAAAACAATTAGAGGAGGAAAAGTTTATTCGGGCGCTCATGGTTCTCAGTCCGCAGACAGCCAACTCCATTTCTTGGGCCTGAGGTGAAGCAGAACATCAGGGCAGAAGAATGTGGCAGAGAAAAGTGATTCAGGACATGGCACCAGAAAGCAGGAAGAGAGAGCTCAACAGAGAAATACTCCCCCAATGTCCCACCTCCTCCAACTACACCTTAACTTCCTACGGTTCCACCCAGTTAATCCCTATCAGAAGATTGATGCACTGACTAGGTTACAACTCTCATAACCCAATCATTTCACCTCTAAACTTCCTTGCTTTGTCTCACATGAGCTTTTGGGGTACACTTCATATCTAAACCACAACACAGGGTCACTAATAAAACTTCATACTCAAAAAATTGCTACAGTGATGCAGCCACATCAATGTTCATAGCTGCTCAATTCACAATAGCTAGATTATGGAATCAATGTAGATGTCCTTCAGTAGATGAATGGATAAAGAAACTGTGGTATATATACACAATGGAATATTACTCAGCCATAAAGAAGAAAAATTATGGCATTTGTAGGTAAATGGATGATGTTGGAGACTGTTATGCTAAGTGAGATCAGCCAATCCCAAAAATCCAAAGGCCGAGTAGTCTCTCTGATAAATGAATGATGATGCATAATGCGGGGGGGGGGGGGGGAAGGGGGGCAAGAATGGAGGAAGGATAGATAGCATAGAGGGAAGGGAGGGGTGGGGGCGGGGTGGGGGGTAAAAATAATAACAGAATGTGTGACAGATACCATTGCCCTGTGTACATGCATGAACGCACAGATGGTGTGACTCTACTTTGTGTACAACCAGTGAAACAATAGCTGTACTCCATTTGTGTTCAATGAATCAATAAGTAAATAAAAAAAAAAAGAACATCTGACCTTAAGAATTTGAGAGACACAGGGCTATTATCTACCCATTAGGATCAGTAAACACAAATACAAGTGGGGAAAAAACAACTAAGGATTGCTTAGGTTGATGTATCAAAACACTGGGGATCACAGGTCTTAAAATGCAACACATTCTAATCATAGGAACACTGGATATAACTCAAAGGACCAAGATTCTAGTTTCTCTATGATCTTAACCAAGTCATTTCTCTTCCTTGGGATCAATTTTTACATCTCTAAAATAATGGATTGAGACCAGAAGAATACTTAGAAACTTTTCTCCCTAAAATATTCTCAGCTTGCAAAATAATTATGCTTTGTGTATGCTCTATTGGTAAGCAGGGCAGACATGTCAACACGTTTTTATACTTTTTAGATGGTTTCAAATTTTTGTGGCAGTGTATGTGAACTGTCTCTACTCTCCAAATCAACTTCCTCCTTTCTGTTTGCCTTTCTCTCCTTTACACACCTAGAAAAATGGCATGCAAATATTTTCCCTAAACAATGAATTTAAATGCTGTCCCTGACCTCAAGAAAACTGAAGCAAATTTTTTGTTTGTTTGCTAATGATTGGGTCTTCAGGTTTAATAAATGCTCCAAAGTTATTGGAAAAGAACATGAGGAAAACTTCAAAGAGAGAGAAACAACTTTAAAGAGAGAGAAAAGCCCTCCAACAAACTTCTAAAGAGTCAGGGCAGGGATTATACAAATCAGAGGACTGCCAAATGTAGTTCTAAGAATTTAGAAATTGCCAACAATGCTGCGGGCCACTTAGTCTAAGAAGACTGTGTAACAAGATCTAGTTGGGTCTGTGGAGGTAGCTCAATGGTAGAGCTCTTTCCTAGCACGTGCAAAACCCTGGGTTCAATCGCCAGTACAAAAGAAAGAGGAGGAGAAGAAGGAGGAGGAGGAGAAGAAGGAAGAAGAGAAGAAAAGAAAAGAAAAACAAATAGAAGCCAGGTACAGTGATGCACACCCATAATCCCAGAAACTCAGAAGGAAGGAACTTGTGAGGCAGGAAGATCACAAGTTCAAGTTCAAGGCCAATTTCAGTAATTTAGTCAGGCCTTAAGCAACATAGCGAGACACTGCTCAAAATACCAAATAAAAAGGACTGGGGATATTGTCAGTGGTAATATACCCCTGAGTTCAACCCCCAGTACTCCCCAAAATATCTAGTTGATCTACATTATTTCTGTGTACTGAAGTACCAGGGAAAGGGAAGACAGGTTCCTTGGGTATCATTGCAGTACCCAGGAACCACACCATTGATTCTTCCTATCAATGCAGAGACAAATAACTACTCTGGCTGACCTCTCACACTTAAGGTGTTGGCCATCTGATAGGAGGACAATTTTCTGACATAACACTTTGTTCATTGCTTACCTGATCACAACTTTGGTAACCTCATTTTCACAATAACTTGGAATGCACACACTCTACAGGTAACATGGAAGAAGGAAATGACATCAGTCATTAAAACTTAATGTGACCAGGTACAGTTGGTACACACCTGTAATCTCAGCTACTCTGGTGGCTGAGACAGGAGGCTTGCAAGTTTGAGGCTAGCCTGAACAACTGAGTGAGACCTGGCCTCAAAATAAAAATTAAAAAGCACTGTGGATGTAGCTCAGTGGTAGAGCATCCCTGGATTCAATCCCCAGTGCTGGAGGAAAAAAAGAAAAAAGAAGAAGACCTGGAAGCCTTTAATTCCAAAAACTTCTCATTCCAAAAAATGCAAAAAAACAATCAATTATCCCATGTTTATTTACATTTACTATTTATGTTCTCCTCCTCCTCTTCCTCTTCCTTCTATTTGAAATGTTTTCCTAACAAGGAAACCTCAATTTTAAACTGAATGGTTAGACTGTAATAAAAGGTATGTTTATTATAAGTTAAGAAAACTTACGTGCATAACCAGAAGAATACTGTCTAGTATTTCTTGATGTCCTGTTAGTTGAATGAAACGTTTTTAAAATGTTTTTATTGATGAGAAGGTTCAAGTAAGAAAAATTTTTGAATGGAAGAAAATGTGATATGCAAATGATTGAATATTTATTTGCCCACAATAAATTCAAAGCCCATGAGAAGAGCATCTCAAGAATGTAGACATCTAGGTTGTGAAATTGATACCTTTCCATTTGAATTTATCTGCATCCTCAGATTTGAACAGGTGTGTCAGATGAGAAAGTTCAGATTTTAATAACCTCAGACAGTGGGAAACTAACAAGCTAAAGTTCCTATGCACTATTCCCAGACTGCAAATCAAAAATAAAAATAACATTTGAAATGATAGTTTTTGGTGTTTTTTCATTAGCCAATATTACCCTACAATAGAGAAAAGAAGACTTGAAGAACTCAAAGAATAAAATCACTTTTACAGTTTATAAGAGTATTACAGCTGTGGAAGGGATTTTTCCACTACTGGAAAAGCAAGGACAAAAGATATTTAATTTTTGGTTTTTGCAGAATTTGCAAAAATAATAACTTTAAATTGGCCATCCCAATTTACCACAGCCTCTGCGTAATTACTCCCAATCGGTCCCTTTAGTGAATCAGTTTCTATTTTTTTTTTTCAAAAGTAGTTTCTTTTTGACATTTTCATGCAACTTTTCTGTTTGTTAAAATAACAGAAATCTCCTATTACAAAAACATCAACTGTTGGGTATTTTGTTTCTCCAGGACTCAGCTCTTAAGCTTTCTGACATAGTGGCTAACCTGGCAATCTGAGTTGTGAATTTCATGCAAATCCTTCTTTTTTTTTGTTAACTGATTAATGAGACTGAAATTGAGTGGAGCCTGTTACTCTATTTAATTGTCAATCATCTATGCCACCTACCTGAAGTCTCTTTATGATTCATGGAAGATTCTTTTATGTTTTTTCCTTCTGATCTTAAAGAATCCAGTGTAAGAATTCCAGTGTAATAGATGTAGCTCAGTGGTAGAGCGCTTGCCTAGCATGCACTAGACCTTTGGTTTGATCCCTGGTAGCACAAAAAAAAAAAAAAAAAAAAAGAAAAAAAAAAAAAAAAAAAAAAAAGAAAAGAAAAAGAAAGAAAAAAACAAGTGTATGCTAAAAAGAAAAGTCAAATACAGAGAACTGCTTCTGACCAAGATAAATAGGAACCAATTTAGTCTCCCACCTAGAAGGACCAAAATTTAGACAAAATCTAAAAAGCAATAGCTTCCAAGACAATGAAGAATACTGACCCCTGAGGTATAAGAAATAAATGAAATGAACCCTATGACTCCTCTACCTCACCACCTTAGCAGATTTTCCAGGCCACAGTACAAGGAGTGGGAGCCTAGGCAGAGTGCAGAGGACTCAGTGAGGTGAGAAAAGACAGCTGAGGATGTGAGGAAACCAAAGCACCTGGAGGTCACAGTACAGAGTACCACAAAGAAAAGAGTTGCAGAGAAAGAGAACTCCAGATCTCTGCAAACTGTCCCTTCAGTACTCAGCTGAATACAGCAGCACATTCATGTGAGCAAACTGAGGACAGAGAAAGAACCATCCAAAAGGGTGAAATGTAACAGAGTCTAGTGAACACCCAGGCATGGGAATTAGGCTTGTAGAGCATGCTGGGGAAACTGCTGGGAAATCTCAGATATACAAAGCCTTAGGTCCAGAGCTCAGGAGATGAGGCTAATTAATCCATGATTAACACTATCTTGGTTGGCCCAGCAGTTTTTAAAAGCAAGACCAGAAAGGGTCAAACTATTTCCAAGTTACTTAACCGCATCCCAGAACAAAGATCAACAATATTTATAAGGACACAAAATATTCAGCATCCCACAAGGTTTAATTTATATTATCTGGCATCCAATCAAAAATTTCTAGACACAGAAAGAAACAGGAAAATATGATCCCTAATGAAGAGATAAATCAATCAATTGGATCTGATTAAGAACTAACCACAGATGTTGTGGTTAGCAGAGAAGGATATTAAAATGGTTATTATAGCTATATTCCATATGTTCAAAAAGTTGGGAAAAAACAAGGAAGACATTTAAAAGATCCAACACAAACTTGTAGCTATTAAGCCTAAAATGTGTGAGATAAAATATATATATATACTTTTCAGGATTTACAGCAGAATAGACATTGCAGAAGAAAAGATTAGTGAACTTGAAGGCATAGCAATGGGAACAATTCAAAATAAAAGAGAAAGAGGAGGTAAAACTTACAAAACCTGAACAGAGTATCAACAAGGTGTGGGACAGTTCAAGCAACCTAATACACAGGCAATTGGAGAGAGGGTGAGATAATATTTTAAGAAATTATGGATGAAAATTTTCTAACTGTGCCCAAAACTAAAAACACACTAAACTCAACAAGGACTAAGGAAAATAAACAAAGAAAACAATAGCAATGAACACTTCATAATCACTTTTATCAAAACCAGTGATAAATATCAAACCTAAAAAGCAGTAGGAGAAAAATTGGGTATGCATAGAAAAAAAAAGTTAAGGATAACAGTAGATTTCTGTTGTGAACAATACAAAAGGAAAAAACACTAGGGCAATATCTTTCATGCATTGAAAGAAAAAAAAATCTGTCATTTTAGAATTCTCTATCCAGTGAAAGATCTTTCAAAAATGATAGCAAATAAAGACTTTTTCTGACATAAAAAAGCTGAAAGAATCATCACTTTTTGAAGAAAATTGACAAATTAACCAGACTGATCAAAGAACAAGAGAAGACACAAATGATCAATAGCAGAAATGAGAAAAGTGACATCACTACAGAGTTTTACAAAAATCAAAATGGTACCAAGAGAATATTCATACACAAACTCATACAAATAGACTCTACAATTCAGGTGCAGGGGATTAAATCCTCGAAAGATAAAAACCATCAAAGCTCACTCAAGAAAATACTGGACAACATAAACTGCCCTCTACCTATTAAATAAATGGAATTAATAGTCATTAAGACTTTCCATAAAGAAATGCTAAAAACTGGATATCTTGAATAATTCTAGCAAAGATTTCATGAAAAATAATAGAAATTCTATACAAAAACTTTCAAATAACTATAAGCAGGGAATGTTCTTCAACATTGAGGCCAAAATTGCCTTATATCACAGATAAAAAAAATTACAAGAAGAAAAACTACAGACCAACATACCTCATGATAATAAGAGGGAACGCTCTTCCCAAAATTTGAGCAAATCAAATCCAATACTGTGTAAAAAGATAACATTTTGTGACTAGGTGTGCAAGTTTGTTTTAAAAAATAGAATATTTATCAGTGCACTTCACTATAATAACAAAGAAACAAAGAAAAGAAATAAACTATATGAGCATCTCTATAAGTACAGAAGAATCATTTGAGAAATTTTTCCCTCCTCCCAACTCCTGGTCCCTTTCCTTCCTCTATCATTTGGGAAATTTTGACATGCATTCCTGATTTTAGAAAAATATTCTTAGAAAACTGGGAATCAGAATAAAATGGAACTTTCTTAACCTGGCAAAAAGCATCTACAAAAACATAGCTAATTTTAAATAAAGCTTTAGCTAACATAGAAAAGAAGCAGAATGTCCACTCTCATTACATCTCTTCAACATAGCATTGGAATTTTTAGTCAGGCAATAAAGCAAGAAAAAGAAATATAAAGGCATTCAGATTCAAAAGGAAAAAGTAAAATTATTATTATTCATAAATAATGTAATTATTTGTGTAGAAAATCCACTCCAATTAAAAAAGACATTACTGGAAATATTAAGTGAGTTGGAGTAATGTTTCAGGATAAAAGATCATTAAACCAAAAAATTTATTATATTTCTATATATTAACAATGAACTGTCAGAAATTAAAATTTTAAAGAACACCACCACTAAAAATGACATCAAAAATATGAAATAATTAAGAATAAATCTGACAAAAGGTGTGAAATATTAATGCACTGAAAACTATACATTCTGAGAGCAATTAAAGACTTGAGTAAATGGTGAGATATTCCATATTCATTGGTCAGAAGACTCAATAAGTATAAAAACTCTGTTCTCCCCAAACCGATCCATAGTTTTAAAACAATCCCAATTAAAATCCTAGCAGGATCTTTTTGTGGAAATTAACTGGCTGATGCTAAAATTGATATAAAAATTCAAAGGACCAAGAATAACCCAAACGACTTTGAAAAAAGATGAACAAATTTAGAGAACTAACATTTATTATGAAGCTACAATAATCGAGACAGTTTGGTAGTGGTGTAAAGATAGACAAATACATGAGTGGAACAGAAGAAAGTCCAGAAATAGACCCACACATACACAGGCAAATGATTTTGACAAAGTTTCAAAGGCAATTCAGTAGAGAGAGATGAGTGTCTTCAACAAATGGTGCTGGAATAATTGGATATATACATATGCAAGAAAAGAAAATAAACTTTGATCCATATCTCACACCATAAAATTAACTCAACATGAATCATTGACCTAAATGTAAAACTTTTAAGGAGAAAACTTTTGCAACTTTGATTAGGTAAAGATTTCTTAGATAAGTCACAATCTGTAAAAGAAAAGATGGATAAATTGGACATCATCAAAATTTTTAAAATTTGAAGTACAGTTACCAGAATGGAAATACAAGCTCCAGACTGGGAATAAATATTTGCAAATCACATATCTGTTTAAGGACTTGTGTCCAAAATATACATGTATATTTAAAAACACTTAAAGCTCAATAATAAGAAAACAAGCTATGGGCAAAAGACTTGAACAGATACCTCACCAAAGATGGAGGGCAAGGAAGTACATGAAAAGATCCTGAACAGCCTTCAATTAAAACCATAATAAGATAGCATGACAGTCCAATTAGAATGATTTAAATTGAAAGAAAAAAAAAAAGCAGATCGTTATCTGGTTGTAGCAAAAATTTCATACAATTGGATGAAATCTTCTGATGGGAACATAAAGTGGTTCCACTACTTTGCAAAACCATTTTGTACTTCTTTGAAAGTGAAAGAGTTCAATATCCCTAGCAATTAGGGGAATGCAAATCAAAATCACATTGAGATTTCATCTCACATGAGTCAGAATGGACACAAGGATACAAATAATAATAAATGCTGGAGAGGATGTTGGGGGAAAATGTAGACTCATACATTGTTGGTGGGCCTGCAAAGCAGTAAAACCACATTGGAAGGCAATTTGGAGATTTCTCCAAAGAATAGGAATGGAACCACCATGTGATCCACCTATCTCACTTCTTGGTATTTTTCCAAAACAACTAAAATCAGTATCCTAGAGTGATATAGGAACATCAGTGCTTACAGAAGCACAACTCACAATGGCCAAGTTATGGAACCAGTCCAGATGCCCATCAACAGAGTAATGGATAAAGAAAATGTGGTGTGTATATACACAATGGACTTTACTCAGCCATAAAGTTGGAATTTTGGCATTTACTGGATAATGGAAGGAACTGGAAAACATCATGTTAAGCAAAATAAGTCAGACTCAGAAAGTCGAGGCTCAAATGTTTTTGCTCATAAGCAAAAGCTAGAGCAAACTATGGGGGGAAAACTGGGAGTAGAAGGAGTCACCTGAAAATAGAAGGGAATCATTAGAGTAGAGAAAGAGGATTGAGGAGGAGGAAGAAGGGACAGGAAAAGGCAGGAACTGTAGAAAGAAGTTGCCCAAATTATGCTATGAACATATATGAATATAGCTCAGTGAGTTCTGATTTATGTATATCCATAAAACGCCAATTTAAAAAACAATAAATAAACTGAAGGATGACTAGTAGAATAGAGGAGAGGAAATAGGGGAAAAAGGGAGGGAGGGAAAGAAGCAGCACTAGGGATTAAAATGGAGAAAATTGTATTACATATACATTATATTACATATACATAATCATGTATGATTATGTCAAAATCCCTGGGTTCAATCTCCAGTACCAAACAACAACAACAAAAATACTTAACATAACTTGGACTTAGTAGCACACACCAGGAATTACATTGGGAGGCTAAGGCAGGAGGATTTAAAGTTTGAGGTCAGCCTCAGCAACTTAATGATACCCTGGTTCATCATTAAAAATAAAAAGAATAAGAGATTTAGTTCCGTGGCAAAGCACCCCTGGTTTCAGTCCCCAATACCAAAAGAAGAAGAAGAAAAAAAAGAAAACATAAGATTTATTCTTCTTAACAAAAATTTAAGCATAACATATTTTGAGTTAACATTGTTAACTCTAGTTATATAACAACATGTAATCATGTTGTACAATAGGTCTTTAAAACTTACTCATCTTGTATATCTATAACTTTATACCCATTGAACAACTTATAAAAATAAAAAATAAAAACAAAAGTTTCCAGGAAAGGGGAAAATGGGAGTTGTCCACGCACTATTTAATATATTTTGCGCAAACTCTTTGCTGACTCTTGATATGACAACCATTTTATAATATTGTCATAAGAAAGTGAAAAGATGTCAGCCTTCTCTCCCTATACATACATACAGCATTCAGTACTCTTTATTCTTGACAGTATTGAACTTTCTGTTGCACTGCACACTGGTAAGAACTGCATCATCTGCTAGCAATTTTGCATTATTGATAATCGGAAGAATATTTTTTTGGGGGGGTGGGGACCGGGGATCGAACTCGGGCACTTGGCCACTGAGCCACGCCCCCAGCCCTATTTTGTATTTTATTTAGAGACAGAGTCTCGTTGAGTTGCTTAGCGCCATGCCCTTGCTGAGACTGGCTTTGAACCCACAATCCTCCTGCCTCAGCCTCCTGAGCCGCTGGGATTATAGGCATGCGCCACCATGCCCGACTGATAATTGGAAGAATTTTTATGGATTAGCTTCTGACTCTGTCTTTCAAGTCAGATTTCTCCTCACTACACATATTCTTCAAATGTCAATCAGTTTAAGGTCCATTAATATCCTGATAAAACCTCTGACCAAGTAGGTCCTTGGCATGTATGACATCAGATGTGCTACTAAAAGGCAATCCTACACTGAGATGACCTGAAATAACTTAACTAAATATGAAAGTGTCTATGACCCACATATACTCCATTTTACTTGTATATATTACCTATGTGATCAGTATAATACCTAGAGAACTGTAGCTCTGTATTCTTAGCACATATAAGGGAAAAGACTGAAGATAATGAAGAATTTCACAATAAAGGGAAACATTTTGCCTAAGATATATTTTAATATATATTAATATATTTTAATATATTTCCTCAAATGAGAAACTAGAATGAACATACATAATTTTAAGTTAACCATATGTAAATAATCTGAAAACTTCATTTCTCAAACACAGCCCCCACCATTTGGTATTTCTACTGGAATTAAAACTTTGGTTAACTAGGAATTATCAGAGAAAAGCATCATTTTTTTTTCTTACTTAAAATCATTAACCAAAACATTTTTTGTTTTCATTCTGGGTTGTTTAGAATCTTTGTAAATCTTAAATGGGCAACTCTTCTCAATTAGCAAGGAGAGTAGCCAGAGTGTAATTTAATTTGATTAATTAGGCTGCTAAATTGTTTCAGGAATGTGATTCTGGAAGTCACTTCTCATCATACCAGAGGTTTGGAAGATGTAAGGTTCTTAATGAAGGTTCTTCCCTGTGTCACTTAGAACTTTTTATGTTGAAAGTGGCACAAAACCCATAAAGTAGCTCAAACTCCAAAGGGTAGTTTGAGTAAATATGTTTGCAATTGAACCCAGAAGTAGCTCTCACTACAGGTAAGGCTTGATCCAAGAGTTTAAAGATTTGTCAGTGGAATTCTCAATTCCCTCTGTCTCTGACCTTTGTCTTCTGCCCCAGTGGCTTCAAACTAAGACCCCAAATAATATTTATCCCAGAAAAAAAGCATGTTGTCTCCTAAAGATTAAAAAAAATATGTTTCCACATTTTCAGAACTCACAATCTTACATGACACAGTAAAAGAAGGGAGTTTCTCATTCCCAGAGGACCAGCAAACATCTCCTTCTATCTCATGAGCCCTGAGTGAATCACCTACTCAACTTCAAATCAGGCAATCTGGCAGGGGTGGTGGGGGAGAGGAATGGAATATAGTTGTTGGTCTAAGTCAGTCTGGGCTCACTGCTAAGACAGGCATTGGAGTCAATTCCACACAAACTAAATGGCTGTGGTGTGGTATGGTATGGTGTACACAGGTAGTGAGGACTAAATTTGCCAAAGGAAAATAGTGGTAAGAATGGAGATTAGGTATGCAACCAACACATGACCACCAAAACGTTCATGATTGATTAGGCTTTAAGGTCAGACGGTCTGATCTCACAACTGTTTTAGTCCATTCTACTATAACAGATAAAGTTCTATTATAATTACCTTTATAAGAGGAAATTTACAAAGAAAATTTATTTCTCAGCAGGGTACAGTGGTGCACACCTGTAATCCCAGCAGCTCAGGAGGCTGAGGCAGGAGGATGGTGAGTTCAAAACCAGCCTCAGCAACTCAGAGAGGTCCTAAGCAACTCGGCAAGACCCTGTCTTAACATAAAATATAAAAAGGGCTGGGGATGGGGCTCAGTGGTTAAGCACCCCTGGGTTGAATCCCAGGTACCAAAGAAAAAAAGAACAAAAAGAAAGAAAGTTTATTTCTCACAGTTCTGGAGGCAAAGAAGTCCAAGATCAAGGGAATAGCAAAGACCTCCTTGCAGTATCATCGCAGCAGAAGGGCAGGTGAGAGCAAGAAAAAGCAAGGGCCTGACTTGCCCTTTTTTAACAAACCCAGTCCTGCCATAATGAACTCATACCCACAATAACACCATTAATCCTTTCATTAGGGTGGAGCCTTCGTGGCCTAATCGCCTCTGACAGTTCCACTTCTTAATACTATGACCGTGGTAATTAAATTTCAACATGGGTTTGGGAGGGGACATTCAAACCATAGCACAACCTCATTCTATCAGCTACTCTTTATAGGACTTCTGGCTTGCTGGTTGCTTTAAGGCAATTTCTTCCATAAATAGTGATGATCATACCAATATCCCAAAGTTGTTATGAAAACTACAGAGATAATATACAGATGGTGAATGATATAACGTCCAGTGTTGTGGGGCACACTTAAGAACAGACCGATCACCACTGAGAAGTCCAAATTTGAGAGTCTTTATTAGCTGGCCGGCTGACTCTCTCACACAACGCCCAAAATGGCTATTGGGAGAACATCCCCAAGTGTAGGATTGCAGGGGGTTTTATACCATAAGTAAAGCATGTCAGTACATTAATCATAAGTGGCTGTTGAGATGATTCAAAACTACAGACTAACATCATGAGATCTAAAATCATATGCAGAAGGGGAAGTGGGTCAAAATGACCTTAGTTGGGTACAAGTTAAAGAATGGTTACTAACATCTAGACAATCATTCTCAGACAGGGTATATTGTCCAAGAAAAATAGGAACCAAAAAGAGAACAATTTTTTATTACATAAGAATTGCCATTTTGGGGCTGGGGTTGTGGCTCAGTGGTAGAGAGCTTGCCTAGCATGTGTGAGGCACTGGGTTCAATTCTCAACACCACAAATATAAATAAGTGAATAAAATAAAGGTCTATCAACATCTAAAACAATTTTTTTTAAAAAATAGACTTGCCATTTTTTGTTGCCAAACATGCTATGCTAAGCAACTATTGATGGGTACAGAAGCAGGGGGTTCCCATGGTCGAAGCATTTCTTATATGACATGGAGTCTCAGGGTAAAATGGAGTCTGTTTGGTCATTGCCCATATAACCTGGCCCATAACATCCAGTAGGTGGTCACCGCTCAGTAATACTAATAATTGTTACTCTTGAGCAAATTCTTTAGTCTTCCATATGTCTGCTAGTAAAATCTAAGGCCGGGAAGTTCTCTTTCCCCAGAGAACAAATCAGCACTCTGGCTAGAGGAAGAGCAATCTCAGGGGGCAGCTGACTTTGGGTTATTAACTTTAACCAACATGTAGAAAATCCTTTTGCAAGTCTCCGCTGAGGGGCATAGGTGGTCTCTGTTGCTTTGGGGCCTGTGGCAAGGCAGAGCATTTTGGCAGGGAGCTCATGGTGAAGCAGACTTGCTCACTTCATGGTAGCCAAGAAACCAAGAGAGAAGAAACCAGTGTCTCAAAACACTCTTCAAGGGCACGCCCCCAGTGACGTACCTTCCTCCAATCAGGTACCACCTCTTAAAGTTTCACCACCTTCCAACAGTGCCATCAGCAGGGGACCAAGCTTTCAACACAGGAGTTTAAGGGAATGTTCAATATCCAAACTATAACATTACATCAGGATGGACATATTACCAAAATCCCAAATCCAAATTAGAATTCCTTTTTTTTTCTTTTTTTTCCCAGAGAATTAATGATCTGAGTGGTGATCAAATTCCTTCGGAAATAAATATTTAGTCCAGAGAGTAGCCAAAAAATAGCACCTTTATGGGTACATTTGGCTGATTACAATGGTGTTTCGTAATTCCATCCATGTCAGAGTTGCTATGGAGAAAATACATTCATAAGTGACTCCATTATAAAATAGTGACATAGGTTATTCTGCCGGCAGCACATACCACACAGACACATCACTGAGAACGTGTGTGTGTATGTGTGTGTATGCATGAAATCTAAACGCTTATCTTACACAGAAAATCCCCAGGGGCAGAGGCTGTGAGTGGACAGGAGACACCAGAACAACAGATTTTTTGAGGATATGCAGAACTGCACAAGACAAGCAGTCAAAGTCCATTCCCTCGGTCATCCATACAGTCACTGGCTGTCTTCTACAGGGTAGCGTGAACAAATGTTAATTCTCCAGAAAATGCCCTTTTCCACTGAGATCTGTTGGGGGAAAAAAATGAAAAAGAACGTTTTCATTAAGAAGCAAACTACTGCAGCTGAGTGTGATGGCCCACGGCTGTCATCCCAGCAACTCAGGAGGCTGAGGCAGGAGGATGGCAAGTTGGAGGCCAGGCTCAGCAAATTAGCAAGGACCTCTAGCCATCTTAGCAAGACCCTGCCTCAAAGTACACAATGAAAAGATCTTGGGATGTGGCTTAGGGGTAATAGCACCCCTCAATTCAATCCTCAGTCCAAAAAGAAACAAAAAGCAAAAAGTCTGCAAACCACTGGAATAGAACAGACCAGTATGCATCTCCTCCCTGCTCCCTGGCACAAACAATGAATATGATAGTTTCTGGAAGGCCATCAGGTTTCCAAGCATCCTCAGCTACAATGAAGCCTGCTGCTTTTTTTTTTTTTTTTACTTTTCTTTCTTTTTTTTTTTTTTTTAATTCGCAGTTCTCCTCTGTGGAAGGTGGCAGGTGTGAAGCAGCTGCATTCAAGGTAACATCTCATACATTTGCACAGTTGGCAGACTGGGCTCCCATCTTTTCTTTCCTTTCCTTTCCTTTTCTTTTCTCTTCTTTTCTTTTGCTTCTAATTTGAGTTTGTAGGATTTCACTCCAGCGCACAACAGCCTTTCTGGCTAGGTAATGCTTACTTCAGTCCAATCTAAAACCCTCATACTATAATAGCAAGGAGATTTCTTCTGTAGTCTACGATGTAGAGATTTGAGCACAGCTGGTCAATCTATTCTGTGTTAAAAGCTTTCATGAACTTGAGAGTCATTATTAAATTTCCTCTCAGTCTTCCCTTCTGGTCATAGAATACTTCCCACTGGTTTACTGTAACATTTCTTAGTTACAAACTATTTTTATCATCTGTGTTTTTCCCATTTACTCTATCCCTATATCTTCTGTCTCCCTGAACTGAATGCTTCACTTAATTACAAAACAGACGAGTAAGAAATATAAGAATAGAAAAACCTAAGTGTGGGTGTTATGGTTTGGATGTGAGGTGTCCCCCAAAAGCTCACATGTGAGACAATGCAGGAAGTTTCAGAGGAGAAATGAAACTTCTCTTACAACTTGGGTTGTAAGAGTCCTAACCCAATCAATTAATTAATCCATGATGGGATTAATGGAAGTGGGGGGGGGTGACTGGAGGAGGTAGGAGTTGGGGCATGGTTATGGAGTATATATTTTGTATCTGGAGAGTGGAGACTCTCTCTCTGCTTCCTGATGATTTGAGCAGCTTCCCTCTGCCACACTCTTCCGCCATCATATCCTACCTCACTTCTAACCCCAAGGAATGGATCTGGCCTTCTATGGACTAAGATCTCTTAAACCATGAGCCCTCAAATAAACCTTTCCTTCTCCATAATTGTACGGTCAGATCATTTAGTCATAGCAGTGAAAAAGCAGACTAAAGCAGTGGACATGGGCTTTGGTTCATGGATCTAAGTCTTTGCTCTATAGCTGATCTTTTTTGAATACTCACGAATGAATGAACACTTCAATTCCTTACTACACAAAATAGAGACAATTTCTTTAGTGAGAACTAACTGACATTCTACACCCTCAAAGAGAAGCTTTTGAGGCACTTAGCAAAGTTTCAGTAACTTGACTAACAACGTCTGCAGGGCTCCTCCCAGACATGCCCTTGAACTCCCTTCCTGTTTCATGCATTCCTGTCTTCTTCCATGACTTTTGCTTCCAATGGCCCACCCATTTGCATTGAAGCACAAGTCAACATGGCCTTGGGGTGGTCCTTAGCAGAGACTGATAATGCAAGAACAAGAAAGCCTGGGTGCCTCTCAGGCACCTTTGTGAAGGAAGCTGAATTTACCAGCTGGCGTACCTTGGGAAGATCAGATTAAAACTCCCGCTGTGGATCTGCATGGAATAGCCTACTGTGCTTGACTTCTGACCTTTTTCTGTTTTGATGTCCTCACTTGCTTCTGGATTCCTTTTGAGAGTACTTCCTTAATAAATGACTTGTATACTAATCCTCATCTCAGAATCTGCTTCAGGGTAAGTGTTAAGGCAATTAAATTACCCACGTAATTATCACTTCCTCATAGTGCAGGTTGTTCGGATGCCTCAGTTTAAGGGAGATCATAGTGATATTTGCTCAGATGAACAAATGCTTTGAAAATGTTCCCAGAAAGGCCATTTTCTTAACTCATAGCACCACAGACAAACTGTAGAGCACAGTGAATTATTTAGTAAGTTGCCAAAAGTAAAGGAGATTTTAAGCAGGTAGGGTGGGCATTGATAAAATAATTCACTTTTTAGAAATTACTCTGCCCAACCCCACTTTGTTTCTATAGTACTGAAGAATTTCCTAGCCTTTGGGCTCAATTCTGCTCTGCAGTTAAAAAGAGTGATTTCAATCTATCTAATCACTTTTCCTCCCTCATGAGAGCACTAGGACTGGAGACAAGGTCTTGAGAAGTTGGAACAAGCTCCTTTACCTGAGTCACACTGGAAAAAGGAGACATGTGGATCAAACACCTGAGAGACAAGCACAAACGTAGTGAAGTTAAAATGGGAAAAGTTTGAAGGTTGGAGGTATCACAGTGCCTGACTTCAAATTATATTACAGAACTATAATAACAACTATAGCCGGCACAAAAACAGACACATAGACCAACAGAACAGAATAGAAGACACAGAGACAAACCCATACATCTACAGTCACCTGATCCTTGACAAAGGCACCAAAAACACACAGTAGAGAAAAGACAGCCTTATCAATAAATGGTGCTGGGACAACTGGGTATCCATTTGTAGAAGAATGAAACTAGACCCTTATCTCTCACCTGCACAAAAGTCAACTCAAAGTGGATCAAAGACCTAGGAATTAGACCAGAAGGTCAACCTCCAACATATAGGCACAGGTAACGACTTTCTCAATAGGACCCCTGAAGCTCAGGATATAATGCCAAGAGTTAATAAATGGGATGGCATCAAATTAAAAAGCTTCCTCACAGCAAAGGAAACAATTAGGAATGTGAAGGGAGAACCTACGGAATTGGAGGAAATCTTTGCTAGCTAATCTTCTGACAGAAGATTAACATCTAGAATTATATAAAGAACTCAAAACAATTTACACCAAAAAATCAAATAACCCTATTAATGAATGGGCAAACAGGCAGTTCTCAAAAGCAGAAATACAAATGGCCAACAAACATATGAAAATATGTTCAGCCTCACTAGCACTTAGGGAAGGCAAGTCAAAACTGCATGGAGATTTCATCTCACACCAGTCAGAATGGCAGTCACTAAGAACACAAACAACAGTAAATGCTGGAGAGGATGTGAAGAAAAAGGAAGACTTTGATACTGTTGGTGAGATTGTAAATTTGTACAACCACTATGGAAATCAGTAGAGAGTTTCCACAAAAGATTAGGCACAGATTCAGCTAGGCTACTTCTTGGATTTATCCTGAAGAATGAAGGTCATCATACTACAGTGATACATACATATCCACATTTATACTAGCACAATTCACAATGGCCAAACTATGGAACCAGCATAGGTGTCCATCAATGGAAGGATAAATAAAGAAGATGTGATATATACACACAATGGAATTTCATTCAGCCATAAAGAAAAATAAAATAATGATGTCATTTGCAGAAAAACAGATGGATCTAGAGACTATCATGTTATGTGAAATAAGTCAAACTCAGAAGGTTGAGATCATATGTTTTCTCTCATGCAGAAGCTAGAGAGGAAAAAAGAAAAGAAAGGAGGAAGCAGATCTCATGAAAATCGAAGGGAGATCAGTAGAGGAAAGGGACAAAGGGATGGGAGAGAGAAAGTGCTGGGGAATGATATTGGCCCAATTATATTGTTACATTGTGTGCATGGATGAATATGTAATAACAAATCCCACTGTTATGTACAACTATAATGCACTAATGAAAAAATATGGGAAAGATAAAAGAGTTTGAGGTCTTTAGGCAGATTAAGGACAAGAACAATTGAAGAACATTCAAGAAGCAGCCATGCCAGCCAATTGGTTGGGTCACAGCATCCATCACAGGTTGGTTCCACAATATAGCTATTGTGAATTGAGCTGCCACAAACATGGATGTGGTTGTATTATTGTAATATGCTGATTTTAAGTCCTTTGGGAGAAGTCCATACAGATTTTAAAGCTAAAGACCAGTCAAGATGAGGGTCTATTTTTCACTCCTTAGGGTATCATTAAAGGACTTAAAGTAAGTTAACTGTTCCTCTCATGGGCTCTTTGTTCCTATTTTCCCCACTACGCCCCATTCCTAGATTGGCAAAAAAAATTAGTCAGTAAATCAACTGCCACTAACATTGATGGGGAAATCAAATAACCAACATATGACTCAGTGTGTTTAATGCTCCTCTCTGCCCTGAGGGGCACAATCAGGCCTGTCTTCTATGAGCTCTGAGAGAGCCTTCTCTTAAGAGGTTGTATTTTGGTTAGTTGAGACTGCTGGAAATGTAACCCCAAATATATGGAACAGTCCTATTATTGGATCTCATACATAATTGCTTTTCCTGAGTTTCTCATAAGGGACAGTCTATATTTTTCCAGTTTTAAAATTAATCTACTTATCCCCTCCACTTTCTCTCTCTCCTTTGACCAACTCTCATTCCAATCAGATGGAGCTCCAGACCTTCTAAGACCAAACAATATACTTTTGTTTTAGGCAAGATTACCCTCTGCTCCATAGCATAATTAGACCTCCTCCCAAATCTCTCCACATAACTCCAACTCCATCCTTTTTTTTTTGGTGGTGCTGGGGAATTGAACCCAGGGCATGCAAGGCAAGCACTCTACCTATAAGCTATGTCCCCAGGCCCCCATCCATTTTTTTAGATTGGGTTTTTAAGGTAGGTTCATTTGTTCATTCCAAATGTTGAGGAACCACTTACTGGTTTTTCTCCAGCTCTTGCTCTTGCCAAAGCCACAGAATGATACATATATTGACAAAGCAAAGTGAAAACACACACACATTTTTTAGAAGGCCTGTTTTCCCCATTGTCATGGTTTCCATTAAAGACTACTACCTATGGTGACACTATGAGGATAATTTATTTGTTTGCTTATTTGTTTGTTTTAAATATCACATCCTTTAGTACTTGAGTGAACAAGATGGTAGTAGAAGGGATTTAAAACCACTCCTCTCACCCCAGCCTACTTTCCAGCCAACTGCTTACATCTGAAAACACGTCCTTATCTACTTCATGGAGCTGAATGAGGTGCCTTGGATGACTTCAGACTTTGAGATCCAAGAGAAGGAGTTCTCCTGAAGGTCACTGATGGGCTATGGTTATATGTGATGGCTAAATTCCATCTGGTAATTCTCACCTTATTTGACCTTCCCAGCAGTATGTGACATATGAATCATTCTCACTGCTTGAAAAAAGGTCTTCGCTTGTCTTCTAGATGTCATGCTCATTTGGGTTGCTCCTTCCCAGCATCACTAGCTCTTTTATCCTCGTCTCCCTGAACCTGAGGTTCAGTCCATTGACCTCTTCTCTAAGAGGTGAGCTGAGAGATCTCATCCAGTCCATGACTTCAAATACCATATCTATGCTGATGACACCCAAATTTCCATCTCCAACTTGGCCTCTTCCCTATACTTAAGACTCATGGATCCAAGTGTCAAAGTGTTCATATTCAGTGTTCATGTGATCACTCCACGCCTATACCCAATAGACATGTTACTCTTAACATGTCCCAAAGCAGGATCTTAACATAGCCCCCTGACAAAAAAATAATAATTTCTCCAATTTTCCTTATCTCAATTAAATCTCCATTTGACCAGTTGCTCAGATCAATGTCTTTGCGGTAGTCATACACTGCTCTTACTCTAACAGCCATCTTCAAATCCTAATGGTCTGTGGCCACACCACCCTGAACACCTCTGATATTTTCTGATCAAATCCTATTATTCCATCTGGGTGTGGTGTTACATGTCTATAATCCCAGCTGCCTGGGAGGATGAGGCAGGAAGTGAGCCTACCTGGGCAACTTAGAAAAATAAATTGAAAAAAAAAATGGGGAGTGTTGGGGCTGAGGACATAACTCAGTGGCAGAGCACTTGCCCAGCATGCAAAGTGAGATTGCTTATCACCCCTCCTGCCGTTACCCGGTTGAGTCCTGTCTGGATAATTCCAGTAGCCTCCTAACTCATCTCCCTCCATCCACCCTTGCACTTTTCCATCCAGAGTGATCTTGGTAAAATGCAGATCTGATTGAGTAAGTGTTCTGTCCAAAATTTTCCATGACTTCCCACACAACACAAAGCAAAACAATTTTTTTTCTATGACTTAAAAAGTGCTACGTGTGCCAGGCATAGTGATTCATGCCTAATAATCCCAGCAACTTGGGAAGCTGAGGCAGGAGGATCACAAGTTTGAGGCTAGACTTAGCAATTTAGTGAGGCACTGAGCAACTTAGCAAAACCCTGTCTCAAAACAAAAAGTAAAAAGGGCTGGAGATGTGGCTCAGTTGTTAAGTACCCCTGGGTTCCATCCCTGGTATCCCCCACTCCCCAAAAAAAAAAACAAAGTCCTATGTGGTCCAGTCTTCATTACCCTGGGGATATCATCTCCTAGAAGTCTCCTCATCATTGACTTTGCTCTAGTAACCTCAGCCTCTTTGCTTTTCCCCACAAAAATGCCAGGCATGTCCCAGCCCATGACTTTTGCACTTGGTATTCTCTGCTTGAATTGCTGATCCACCAGATATCTGCATAACTTGTTTCTCCTCCTTTCTTCAGGTGTTTAAACAAAATCCCATTCTCAGTGAGGTCATCTTCAGCTGCCTCATCTAAAACTGCCCCTCCTTTCTTCCTTTATTGCCTGTTAGCCCTTATCATTATCTTATTTCTCGCCCTTTATAATTCTGTTTATTATTTACCTCACTCAATAGAATATAAGATGAAAGAAGGTAGAAGATTTTTCTCTTTTGTCCATTACCAAATCCCCAGCTCCTAGTGCCTGAAGTATGTGTTGAATGAGTAATGCTTAATGAACATGGAGATAACTTTAACCAAAGTATTTACCCTAAACAAAAGGAAGGTAGGCAAAGCAAGAGTTGCTTGGGAAATAGATATGAGTGACCACATAGGGACCACAGCCGATCCTTCCTGAAGTAGCATAAGATGTTACACAGTGCCAGAATATGCACCAGTCATCAGATGTATATGGTTGGAAAGAAATGGATGCCCCCCAAATCATCAGGCACATTAGGCCCCTAAGAATTTACTTCATGCTAAATTATCTCCATTCTATAACCAAGAAAACAACTTCTTTTCTTGCAGGAGGCTTAGCAAATTTACTATACATAATGATGATTTATTAGGATGCCCCCTTCTTTCAGGTGTGTATAAACATAAAGATTCTTGGCCTGGATATACTGAAAAGAAGGTGGGTGTGGTGGCACACACCTGTGATCTCAGCAATTTAGGAAGCTGACACAGGAGGATTGCAAGTTCAAGGTCAGCCTCCTCTGCAATTTAGTGAGGCCCTAAGCAACTTAGCAAGACCCTGTCTCAAAGTGTTTCTTAAAAAAGTGGTGGGGGCAGGGTGGAGTCTAGTTTGGTGATAGAGCATCCCTGAGTTCAATTCCCAGCACCACAAAAAAGATTATATATATATTGAAAAGAATTGTGTGAGTTTTCTTTTTAAATGAGTCTCACAGCTTAGAGATGCACATCTCTCTGCCTGTTCTCCCTACCCTTTGTTTTCCTTATTTATACAATTTTCCTCTTTGCCAGCTTTCTTTTTTTTCCTTTTTGCCTTCTTTTCTGTTGTTATTATTATTTTTTTAATTTGGAGGTACATAGCAGGAATCCTACATAGTTCACTTGAGAGCAACAGAAAATTAGTCAAGAAGTGAAAAAGTACCTGCAATTTTATTACTCAGTAGAGACCAATTTAGACAACTTTTCAGAATTGTGGCAAGTCTTCCAGTTTTGTTTGTTTGGTTGGTTGGTTGTCTGCTTTTCTGCTTCTCTGGTTCCATCCTACCTTAGACCAGGGGGAGACGTCCCTTCCCATATTGTATCACCTACAGGCACAGAGATACCTAAAGGCCATTGTGTGTGTTTTCAGATCATGTGGGGATTTGGGATATTACTATTAGGGTGTGGAAGATTTGTTTCATACAGGGAGTTATGTAGCATCTTCAGGGGATCTGAGACCTAGAAAACAGCAGTCCTATTCAAGGGAAGACCATGTTACCAGGGAGCCCAGTTATCAATCAATGTACCACAAAAATTAAACCGTCTCTTATAACAGCAGTAGAAGCACTGTGGGCAATGAATTCTTAGGGGGTGGCAAAACAGATGAAATCCAGTCATCACATTTTACAACAGATCTGCTGCTTGATAAAGTACAACTGGAGCGCAGACTGTTAGCAATAAGGCCATTTCTAAGAATAAAATGAGTTTGTAAAAGATCCGTTTGAATTATTAACTCCAAAAAGTGGCTGGAGAAGAAAATGGTTGCTGATATCACTGGCTTTTCTCCTCACATGTATGATTAGAACAAAGGGAGGCACAGGAGAGCCGGGGAAAGAAGTGGAAGCAAATTTCCCTCCGACATAAGGAGGCACATTTTCCCGCAGTGCCTCATGGATGCATGGAGAGGCCACCTACCAGGTAAAGAAAAACACTGCGGCCATTGTGAATGCAAGCAGATGCCAAAGCCAGGGAAACCGACACTCATTTTTACCAAGTATCATCTCTTTTTTGCTTGCAAAAGCATTCCTTGAATACCGAGTGGACACATCGAGCCTTTATTCTGCACCCTGAGGATTTTTACCCGCCCCCCCACTTCCAGACACCCCAGTCCAGATTCAATTTAAAATGCAAGCCATGTTGGAGGTCACAAGGAAACAGCCAAGGTGACCATTAATATCATCTTTTTGTTCTGAAGTTGCCAACGGAGGATGAATCAATGTGAAAAAACAATGTTTGTGTCTTCCAATTCGATATCTCTCACCACATTAATGATGCGATTTGAAATCTCTCATCTGAAGCGAAGCGTAGAAACATGTTAAACAGGTCGCGGTGGTCAATGCTCTCCTTTGATTTTATAAGCATGTTTGCTCTATGTTGTAACTACATAAATAGATGCATTCTGACTCCAGAAAATAAGACATTTATGGAAGCTGGTCCAGGGAAGGAAAGCAGAGCCATACTATGGCTGCTACTGAAGACCGGGGAATATCACTTAGCCTTTTCTTCTATAGAAAGCTGCTCTCAAGACTTTTCCAAGACATCCTGTTCAAACCCTTTCAGCGGAAAACCCCAAAGTCTTCTTTCAAGAATGTACAGCATGACTGAGTGTGGTGGCACTGCCTGTAATTCCAGGGAGTCAGGAGGCTGAGGCAGGAGGATCGTGAGTTCAAGGCCAGCCTCAGCAACTTAGTGAGGCTTTAAGCAACTTAGCTAGACTCTGTCTCAAAATAAAAATTTAAAAGGAGTGGGGATGTGGCTCAGTGGCAAAGCACCCCTGGGTACCAAAAATAAAAAAAGGATGTACAAGAGAATATTTCCAGAATGCATACCCATTAGCCACGGCACTATTAATAAGTAGTGCCAAGTTTCCTCTTTACTCCATTGTTAAAGATGCATTCCTTTCTTATGCAAAGCCACTGAATGTAAGATACATTGAGGAGTAGGACCATGAAGGATGAAATTATCCTTCTAAAAAATAAAAATTCTTCTTGGGAGAAGAGTTTACATGGTAAGTATTGCATATCTGATCCTGATATGCACTTTCAGATATAGTAAAAGTCCAAAGATAAGAAAGACTAAAAAAAGACACTGTGAATGTGCTTAGTCTAAAACTCTAGAGGATGGGAAGGGCAAATCTCATTCACCAAATTCTGGAATAACAGAACTACAGTACTTGAAAGAAGTACTTTTAGGTTGGATTATTGTTATTGTTTATGTAGATTTACGTTGCTGTTTATTGTGGATGTAGATTAAGGAAATTTTTCATACAGCAGGGTAGGCATGGTCTTAGAAAGCTGATGTGTTCTATTAAGTTGCATATATAATCCATAGAGGATCAGGTTCCTTTTATCTGTATGTATTTACTATCTTTCAGGAACTCTTCTAAGCACTTTTTAATATTCACTCAGTAATCCCCACAAAAATTCAGGAAGTTAGGCATTTTTATTCTTCTCATTTTTCAGATGGAAACTGAGACTCAGAGGTATTAAGTAATCTGCCAGACCTCACATAGCTGGTAGGTGGTAGAGCCTCGCCCTACAGCCTTTGGTCTTAACTCCATCACTTCTCATTCAATCGTGTGTTTCATAGATATTCAATGAGCCCGTTCCTTGTGCAAAGGGCTGTGCAAAAATAAGTTAAATGCTACTTTCCTTCAACATGTCTACAGATTAAGAAATGAAACGAAACGTGGATACAAATGCCCTTAGCCTAAAGAAGCACGAGACAAGCTACCTATCAGAGACGCTTGGTATGTATGAAGCAAGTCCATAATCCCTAGAGGTGATCCGAGGGGAGGTGGGAAGTGGGAGGAACAGAAGAGAAGAATTTAGGAGGAGGAACTAACCAGCATGAGGAGGGTAATTATGAGAGAGCTTGTGGTAATTACTATTCAGATCTTGGAAAAAGAGAGGTTTTTTTGTGAGAGAAAAATGAATTCTTACACAAGGCTGGGGTTTACACTGTGGATTCAGGGAGGCTAGGTTTGTTTCTGGGAAAATTTTGAATAATTTTTTTAAAACTAGATATATGTCTATCCTCTGACCCAGTAATTCTACTTTTGCTCAGGTATTTTCTCAAGAGCAATAAAAACAGATGTTAAAAAAAAAATTATACAACAATGTCCACAGCACTAAAATGTGGAATGCTTTGGTGTCCATCAACAGGAAAATAGTTAAATAGTCTATGCTATGTTCATATGATGGAATATAACTTAGCAATAAACAGGAACAAACTACTTTAAAATACACAGTAATTGCAACGACATCGTACTGAGGGAAATTTCATACAAAGGATTAGCTGCTGTATGATTCCATTTATGTGAAGTTAGACTTGAAAAATTATTATATTGTGGAGTCAAATCAGGACAGTGGTTGGCTCTGGACAGTGCAGGGATTTACTGACAAGGAACATGAAGGCAGTCTCTGGGCATTGGTGGTGATGTGTAGCTTGACAGAGTTTGCATGATATAGATATATATATATATAGGTAGAAATTCACTGAATAGTGATTAGAGATTTATACATTCCGTAGCTCATGAATTTGACCCCCCAAAGACAAGGAAGAATGAAAAATACCAGACACTAGTGACAGATGTGCATGATACAGTATTTAGGAACAAAGTGTACTCAGATTGGCTACTTACTTTAAAATGCATAAAAATAAGATGGACTGATGAATAAGTAGACATGTGGTAAAACAGGTATATTAAAATGTTAATTGTAAAATCTTTCTGTTATATCTATGAATGTGCACAGTACTTTTATTTCAATTTTTGCAGTGTTTGAAATTTTTCATAACAAAATATTGGGAAAACACAACTCATGCATATATTTTTAAAAAGGGTTTGAAGGGTTGAATTAATTATTAGATAAGAGTTCTTTGGGAGAGGAAAGTTTAAGCTTTTGTTTGTGAAACTACTCACCTTTACTGAAGAATCAAAAGAAACAACCAGAGAGCTCACACCACCATAAAGCAGGGCTGAAGGAGCCACTTGTATGGTATAAGATATTTGTCTCTGTATTTTAGAAATAATTTGACTATATATTTATGGATTTTCAATTTAAAAAACTCAAATGGAGAAATAATGACTTCCGAATATACATACATTGTTGAAGAGGGGGGTCCTCTGAAAATTTGTTAAAGCCATTTATTGCCTTATGTATAGAAATCTTTATTTATTTATTTATTTAGTTCTTTTTAGTTTTGTATAGAAATTTTTTAAAAGCCCAGAGAAGGACAAAAGCACCCATAATCTGCACAGAGAAGGAAGAAACCACCCATAATTCCACCATCCAAGGAAAACTATTATTCATAATTTGAGAAACATAGTTCCAATCATTTCTCTTTCCACAATTTTTACAGCATTAAAATAGAAGAAATAATATTTCCATTTGTTTCATGTAAATAAAAATGTTTTAAAAAATTTTTGAAATTTTATCCCCAGGGGGCTGGGGATATAGCTCAGTTGGTAAAGTGCTTTTGCCTCACAAGCACAAGGTCAGCACGGTAAAAATAAATAAATAAATAAATAAATAAATAAATAAATAAATAAATAAAATAATGATAATAATAATAATAATTTTAGGGACTGCCTAATGTTATTTTAAATGAGAATGGCATATTTCACTGTGGAAAATAAGTTAAATGCTACTTTCCTTTTCATTTCACTGTGGAGATGTGATCCTATAGGTTGCTTTCACTTTATTTTGTTATAAAAAAAATAGTATTGAAGGGAAACATCTTTGGGCAAAAACTCTTCACATCACTATTATATATAGGACAAGAAATTTCTGGAAATGTACATTGAACAGAGAATCTTACCTGGCTGATGGGTTAAGAAGAGTCCCCATGCACTCTTGACACTGTGCCCTTATTCCTACAGACAGTTCAGTAATATGAAATATGGGTTGAAACCCCAGCCCACGATCTGTCTGCATTTTAGTGGTGCCTGCATTGAAAGAGCACTGTCCACACCTGGAGCTCAAGCCAACACGAACTTAAAAGCCGATGGGACTGTGTTGGGTGGGGTTGATGATGGACTCTGTTTGAAGTGTTTCCTTTGTTCCCCAGCAAGGGAAGCATCGAATAGAATCTTAAGTGAGGCAGGAGCCCAGCAGTGGAGGAAACACTGAGAAAACCAAGGTAACTGAGGCTCCTGGTGGCCCTTGGGTATTCCCAGAACAAGCAACCTCTCTGTCACAAACAGGAGGTCCTCCCTGAATGCTGTGGACAGAGAAAATAAACTATTGCTGTGCTACAGCAGAAAAAGCTGTGAACTATAGAGAGCCACTCAGAAATGGGGAAAAGAACTTCATTAAACTCCAAGTATCCTAAAGGCAAAAGGACCTGGTGCAAGGTGAGAAAAGATCTGTATCTCCCTCATTCTCTGCCTCAGCAAATGACTCTTGTCTGGAAGTGTGCTGGAGCTGGCAGGCACCAGCTGGAAAGAGCTGATTGGTAAATATTCAGGAATTTTGCAAACCGGTTTGGCAACTTGAAATTGGCCATGATGAGAGTATTTACGGCATGGAAATCAGCAAATGCTACAATTCAGAGATTTTTTTTTTTTTTTTTTCCTGGAGATCCGGTTTATCAGCTCACCACACCTCAAATTAAAAACTCCTTTCTGATTTCTCTCCTAAATGGGAGACCCATTATTGCCGACAGCATTCAGGATGTCTCTATTTGTTTCAAATTCATTAGGTTCAAAAGAGAATGCGTCATATTATCTCTCAGGTAAGATCTTTCTCGTGTGTTCTGTATTTTTGTTAATGATTTGCCATCTATCCAAACACCAACACTCAAACCTCATAATCATAGTTGACACTTTACTCAGTAATGAACACGAAGGGAAAAGGAGGAGGTGGAGAGTTATTCAAGTGGCATTAATTTCTTCACACATTGTGTCAGCACTTGTGATAAGCCCTTTACATACATTCCCACATCTCTTGAGAGAAAGTATTATTTCAGTTCTGCAAAGGGAAAACTGAAGTTCAAGGAGACTGTTCCTTATCAAACATCCACAGCTGATAGTTTTTAGAACTGTGATTTGAATCCAGGATCCTATGAGTACACAGCCACACTTCAACAAATATACTGTATTTCTAACCCATCAGTTGCCAAATTTCAGTCCTGGTTGGTTTTTATGAAGGTACTATTTACATACAATCTTTTTATTTTTATTTTTAAAATTTTTTTAAAAAATTTCTCAAAAAAAAGGTTTTTTTTAAAAAATTTTTACAGACTTCATTTTGATTCATTGTACACAAATGGGGTACAACTTTTCATTTCTATGGTTGTGCATGATGTAGATTCATACCATTCATGTAATCATACATGGATATAGGGTAATGATGTCTGTCTCATTCTACCATTTTTCATACCCCTGCCCACTCCCCCTTTTATTTCCCTTTATGTAATCTAAAGTTCCTCCTTTCTTCTCTCCCCCATCCCCCTAACCTGATTATATATCATCATCTAATATTATGGCATTTGCAGATAAGTGGATGGAATTGAAGAATATCATGCTAAGTGAAATAAGCCAATCCCAAAAAAACAAAGGCCAAATGTTTTCCCTGATAAGTGGATGATGATACAATCTTAAATGTTCATTGACTGGGTATTGACAAACACACACACTGGTATAACTCCCAACCTATCAAAATATGGAACATTTCTACCACCCTAGGATTTTTCTCCTTGCTTGTTCCAATCAATTCCCACTTGTTACAGTCAATGCAATGTTGCTATAACAAAATGCAATAAATTGGGTGTCTTATAAATTTTATAGAAATTTATTTGTCACAGTTCTCGAAGCTGGGAAGTTCAAAATCAAGGTGCTATCAGATGCAATGTCTGATGAGGGCCCATTTCCTGTCCCAGAGAGGGTGCTTTCTTGCTGTGTCCTCAAAGGGTAGAAGGGGCAAGACAGCTTTCTGGACTTCTTAACTGGATAAGGTCTCTAATCTCCATTATAAAGGTTCTGTTGTCATGGCCTAATCATCTCCCCAAGGCCCTGTCTCCTAATACTACCACACTGGTTGTTAATTTCAACATATGTATTTGCAAAGGACACAAACATTCAGACTATAGCATACTGCTTTGATTTATTTCATCACGGATGAATTTTGTGTACTCCGGAACTTGATGTAAAAGGACTCGCATAGCAGACACTCTTGTGGAAAACCTTTCAAGCTCAGCATTTTGGGAAAAATCCATATTACTTATGTATGTCAGCCATTTGTGTCTTTTTATTGCTGAGTAATATTCCATTGTACGGATAAACCAATGTTTCTCCACTCTTTTATTGACGGGCATTTGAATGGTTGGCAATTGTGGATAAGAATGCTGTGAGCATTCATTTGTGTAAAAATCTTTTTGTGGGCAGATATCTTTATTTCTGTTGTGTAAAGTCTCAAAAGTATTAAGCACTAAGGCATAGGTGAACTATATCTTTACCCAAGTGAGAAACTGCCAGACCAATTCCCAAAGTGGTTTTGCCAAGTTATATTCCCACAGAGTATGTTGATTCTACTTGTTCATCCTCGGTGCACTTAGTATTGTCCATCTTTTTAATTTTAGCCATTCTAGTGAGTGTGCAGCAATTGGTTTTAATTCATATTTCCCTAAGGACCAATGTAGACTTTGAGAAAACCCCTGGGGCATGTTTTACAGCCCAGGAAAAATTCCGTTCACAGGATGCAGGAAGCATTAAATAAAAAAGAAAAAGCAAAAAGAGTGAATTTTTATAGGAATTAAAACCTTAAACAAATGAATGAACAAAGGCATATACTGAAATAAATACATACCTACAAAGGACTTGCACCCAGACTACATAAACAACTCCCAAAATTCAATTTTTAAAAAATTCTATGGGAAAATACGCAGACAGAAGCTGGGCATGGTGGAGCACAACTGTGATCCAGCGACTCAGGAGGCCGAAGCAGGAGGATCTTGAGTTCAGAGCCAGCCTCAGCAATTCAGTCAGGCCCTGAGAAACTCCATGAGACCCTGTCTCTAAACAAAATATGAAAAGGGGCTGGGGATGTGGCTCATGGTTAAGCACCCCTGGGTTCAATCCCTGGTACCAAAAAACAAAACAAACAAACAAACAAATGGACAGAAGACTTGAATAGGCCCCTCACAAAGGGGTGTGTACAATAGTCAAAAAGCACATGAGGAAATGCCTCACAGCACGTCATCTTCATTGTTTTTAAAAGTCATCATCTTTTCTTTTGAACCACAGTTTGTGTTAAGTACAATTCCCTTCCCAAACTGGATGCAACTTGGAAGCAGAATGAACATTTGAGGCATCTTTGACCCCCAGGTGTGAGCACGTGTGGAGTCTGGAGAGGCTCACCAATATTTTCAAATGGTTTCTGATGATTGAACAACATAGACCTTAAGACCTTCTAGCCAACCATTAAGATTGTAAACAAATACAGCAATAACAATGGAGAGTGCTAGAGAGGAAAAACAAAGCAGATGACAAGATAACAAAGCCAAAGAAAGGGGGGGCAGTATTTCTGAAAGATGGGAGAAATGACATTTAAAAATGCTAGCATGAAATACAAAAGGAAATAGGGTATGAGGATAAAACAACAAAGATAATGTGAAACAAACCTTTCCAAAAATAAGACACCTACTCTTTTGCATGGGCAACCATCGCTGTGTGGGTAATGTCGCATCTACAAAAGCCCAGGGGAAGCGATCAGACCAAAACAGGAAGCCCTGCATGTGCTCTGGGGCGGAAGTTACCACGACCTGCCCCTCGTGCACCCTGATGTGCATCCTGCCTGCCAGAAAACTCAGTTGCTTTGTCAGAAATGACAACAGGAAATGCAGGTGGCATCACTGCTTCATCGTGCTCCCAGATTCCGATTCCAGTGACATCATGGAATTCCCAGGACGGTCTCATTTTAACTCCTGGAGGACATGTCCCTTTGCAATAAAATCCATGCACTGAGGCATCTGTGAATGACTTGCATGAAACTTCCATGTAAAAAAAAAAATTATGTTATTTCTTGATGAGATATCAGGATATCATTACTTCGAAGCATGGATATTCTGACCAAGAGAAGCAATTTTCATGGTTCTGGGTAATATAGAAGGGAAAAGAGAAGTTAGAAAGAGAAGAATTAAAGGATTTAGAGGATCCTTAAAAATGCCATTCCAGATGAATATTTTATACCTAACTATATAATGTATATGTGTGTATGGGGGTGCAGATGGATGGTAGTCAGAAAGAAAGAAAATGTTAAGTGAATGTTATTGTTTTGTCAGGAAAACCTTAAAGGCTGGATCAGCTGTCATGAAACCAATGCATAAAGCTACTTTGTAAAGCAATGCAAGATGGAGGCAGTTAGCTTAGAAATAGGTATAATTCATATACACATTCATTCATCATTTAAACCCCCAAGCAAGAACATAGAATGTTCTAAATGTAATCTGGGCCCCAGTTTCAGTGCATTTTGAAACTCAAAGGATACCATTTTAGGATAAATTAATGTCATTTTCTGTATGTAAGAGATAAAATTTATCAATCTAAGAAGATGTAGTAGGTAGGTTTGGCCAATGTGCATCCTGTATTTTAGTCCCACCCAAAATTCCTGTAAATGAATCCAATCCACCCTCACACTGCCCATGATTAAATTGCTCACTGCATTTCAGTCTGACTGCCTGGACTTCAGCCCAAACTGCCACACTCCTCTTAGTTTCCAGGTTCCACTCATCAGCTCCCAATGTTACCCAAGTTCCCCTGAGTGTGACACTCTTGTTTCAGCCCACTGGTCCCACTACACTTCCAAGACTTCAGCTTTCCCTGTCCCACAGCAGGCTCTCAGCAACTTGACCCAGGGTGTTGGAGCCAATCCACATTTGGCTACTCCCACAACGTTCTCTGTAGGGAAAGGGTTAGCAATAACTTCGGTGAATTCTGTTTGCCATCTTTGTTATAAGTGGTCTTCATTTTTTTAGGAAATATCTCCTGGAAACTTTAAATGGAGAAGCCTTTGGAGGTACCAAGTCATTGAATCAAATGCTTCAGATCTGGAAACTGTTGAGGAAGCAGAAATTAAGCATGGGCTGCAACGCCTGCTCTTGTAAAAGAATCCATTTGAACAAACTTCCTGCTCTTGATGAGAACTAGGAAGCAACTCTACTCCACTGTACCTTGATAAGTTTTGAAGATATGAAAGACCTCAACCTAAGGAAATGAACATGCTCGGGAAGGTTCGAAATGCATTTTAGATTTCAGAGTGAATGTATAGACGCATAACTAAACCAAGCGTAGCATCAGAGTGGAAATATATTAGAGATTCATAAAACAATATAGCAAACTATGAAAATATTTCTTGCCTGGTACATATTGCGCAATGACAATTTCCTATTTTACTTTTAATATTTGGATACAGCTCTTTTTAAAGCCATCTTTTTGGTGTTAAAAAGGAGTATAAGAACATTTATCTCTACTCAAGCAAAATCTACCAAGATAATAAGCAGATACATTTAAAAATTTAACCAAAATTGATATGCCATCTCAAAAGTATCATTCTGCAATTAAAGATAACCGTCTATAACAGATGACACACATACACACACACATGCACTCGCATGTGCGAACGCACGCGCACACACACACACATGCTCACACCCACATATCGTAACCTAACCTGAAGCCATAGTAATACATGCAAAGAACAGAGAAGATGGAAACAGCAAAATGGCAAAGGATCCTTAAACCCATTGAAAAGACAACCTTCAAACCACCCTTGAAGACTAACTTGTTTCTCAACTTCCCTCAATGAATCACTAAAAAGAGAAGTGCTTGTGACCAGCACTGGGAGAAGACAGAGTAAATGGTTCTAAGAGCAAGAATGACATCAAGGTCAGAGCAAATTGATTCCAGTTATCACATTCTTTGTCCTTTCCAATTGATGGCAAATGGAGGCTGAGGATGCATGCTTGGGACCCTTCTGCTCTCCTCAACTGCCCTTTCAGGAAAATGATACCTTAGAATTTTAAACGATGCATCCCCATAAAAGATAGAACATATATCATTTTTTAGATCTGTCATTTTTTTTTTTAATTCTCAAGAAGATCTTATTATTTAAAGGACTCCCCCTACTTTATGTGTGCCGAAGTTCTAATTCCAGCATTTGGGACTCCTATAAAGTGCAGCACATCAGAATAGTATTCCATTTCAGAATCAGTGACTGGGTTTGCTACGCTAGAATGTCAGGCTTCAGCATGTTATTTTTATATTTTGTTTTACATCGCAATCCAGTTCTTTTTTGTGACTACCTAGCCATTTCTCATTTGAATTTTGCTGGGTGGTTTTAAGTCTTTTAAGTCCTTTCCTCCCCACTCTTTAAGATGCTTAGTTTAGCATCTTACATTTCCCCCCAGGGTTTTATTTGTGCATAATTCTTGGGTACCCCAGGCAGCAGGCTCTGAAACAGTTGGGCTTTCTGTGGCCCCCAAACCATCCCAAGGAATATGAGGAATATGGGCAACTTGGGAGCATCTCGAAGGATTTGGTGCCTGGGGTAATGTGTGCTGCTTGTTTAGTGAATTAGCACCTCGGAAAAAAAGATTGTAAAGAAGGTGTTCCTGATGGCATGGAGCACAAAAATAGGCAGCGTGCTCAATCTGTTCAGCACTATTTGGTGCACTGTCAGCACTACCCAAATTTTAGACTCTGGTTTAAAATTGATAACCTAGAAGAAGTTTTGAGCCAGTATTTACAGTATTTGAAGATCCTATTTAAATATCAGCTGGAGCCCCATGATCTTGGAGGAGGTTTCAATGAGAGCCTGGTGTATTTATTTGGTAGCAGAGGATTCACATGTCTATCTGCTTCTTTTGTGCTTCTTGCTGGGTTTGCAGGGACCTCGACTCTGATGCAGATTTCCCTAAATTCTGTGCTTTAGCAATAAATTTGTAATGAATCTTTTAAGATCTAAATATATGAAACAAGGTGAAAAGGAACCTGCATTATTTTGGTAGTAGCAATAATAGCCACTAGTTCTGTAGTGCTATTTAGGGCATAGTCACCAGACGAAGCTATTTACATACAACCAATCATTACCATAATGCTGCAACTTAGCTTCTATTATCCATATTTTACAAATAAAGAAACTGAGCCTTTATGTGGCTGAAAATATATGTCACCTTGATGGCCAAGCCTGTTTTTGACCTTTATGCTACACTGCCTCTCTATGTAATGCATTTAAGTGTACTTTGCAAAGGCACAACATTCTCTGTAAATGTCACGTGGTACAAGTAACAAGGCAGCTGGAAAACAGTCTTGATCTTGCCCTATTCTGATTGCTGCATCTGAAAGAAGCAATGCCTTAAAGTGGTATGAATGGTACAACTATCCTTGTGAGCCATGTAAGTGAGAGGAGTTCTTTGGGAACTGGGTGCAGTAACACTTCAAAACCAGTGTAGCACAATTTCAAGAACTCACGCTATGGGCCAGGGTTACCAGAAGCTGCTCCTATCTAGCTCTGAATGTGAGAAGAGTCTTGACAAAAAAAAAAAAAAAAAACCAAACAAAACAACTACTTCAAGGTTGATGAAGGCCTGCCTTGGATGTTTACATTTTTCTCCTATAATTACAAAGAAAACGTTTGCATTCTGAGAGCACTTCAGAATGAGTTCATTCATCTGTTCCTTGGAAGATACCTGTATGTTGAGTTCTCCAAGGAAAAGATCTTGTTTCTGTGACACCGCAGGTTAGACATCTGTTTCCACTATCCTTTGCCATTATTCTGAAGTGAGATAACGATTGAAGGTCAAAGGTCAAGACTCCTGAAGCAGAAAACTCCAACAATGTTTTTAGTACTTGGGGAGTTTATGCCAATATGACGACTCATAGTTTAGGGGGTTTTGTTCTCTGACATATCTCTGTGAAAAAAAACACTTGTCAGTCTTCCCTGAAATAGAAGCAACATATCACTATTGAGATGTGAGATTGCTTTTGCTAACAAGTTGATGATTTGGGCAGCAATAAGCAATTATAAGTTATCAATAATTGCTTTGTTAAGCAAACAGATTTCAGCAATATCTCGCCAGTAAAATATTGCTTTCATGACACCAACCCTTCAGCTGAAAAGAGGAATTTATCTGTTGTTGGGGCAACCACAGTGATGTTAATTACAGCTGTGGGCTTGGTCTCACCCATAGATTAAGGGAACTATTTTGTTGGTCTCAATGGATTCTTGAATCTTCAAGCACGCCCCCTCCCCCAACACACACACAGTCCTCCTCTTAATCTCTCTTTCTCTCTCTCTTTCTCTCTGAAAATTATGCAAGAATCTTCAGGCCTGAGCTGATGTAAAAGACTTCTACTCAGGAATTCAAATTATGTATCTCCTCTATCATCATTAGTAAACACTGCTTTGGATCAGGGCACAACAAACAGCCTCTGTCAGTCCAGAGGGAATGAGGTAAGATACCTGTGATCACACACCTTCAGGAGGGAGCAGATGGGGTGTGTTTGGGTGAGAAAGGCGAAGAAACAAACTTGGTGACCATCCAAGCCAAGGGTAACTCCAGACCTGGAATTGGAATATGGAACAGGGCTGCAGAGCAAAGCTGACTTCTACCCATTTCTATTTGCTTAAATTCTTATGGAAAAACTGTCCTTGGTACCCCCTTTTATCCTTCTGTTTTTCTCTACCCTAAGGAAATCTCATTTACCATTGCACATAATTTTAACTTGTTTCATGTTATCACCAATTCATCCCATTTTATTTTATCTCTATTTTATTTTGGAGCGGACCTTGAAAATTTCAGCCTCTGCTAAGGACCATGTGGTAGAGAATCCATGGTAGACTTTTTAACTTCTATCAGTCTATATCTAAAGATACAATTGGAAAGAAATCATGGGGCCCTATGCAAATTATTATTGCTGATTAAGTGAGACAATGGCTTTGCAATTGACATTATCCAATTAACATACACTCTGCAGCCTTTAAAACAAGATGGAAAGTCCATAAAAGATTTCTGACGGCTGGGCGTGGTGGCGCACGCCTGTAATCCAAGCGACTTGGGAGGCTGAGTCAGGAGGATTGTAAGATTCAAAGCCAGCCTCAGCAACCTAGGGAGGCCCTAAGCAACTCAGTGAGACCCTTTCTCTAAATAAAATACAAAATAGGGCTGGGGATGTGGCTCAGTGGCCGAGTGTCCCTGAGTTCAATCCCTGGTTCAAAAAAAAAAAAAAAAAGATTTCTGACAAAAGTAGGTGGACATGTTGTGCATGTATACGTGTGTGTGTGTGTGTGTGTGTGTGTGTGCGGGTATGTGCACTCACACCCAAACACAGGCATGCACATACCTTAGGTTTGGGGTAGAAACCAGAATGAGAGGTGAAAATTAAAACTAATAGGCGAAGTCTCGAAAGTCTAACTATTGTTTTCAGTCTGAATCTTAAAGGAGGGTTTGAGTGGTTCATATTCTAACTAAAATGGTTTGCTCATAAATAATGAATGATAGAAAGGCAGCTTCCACACCTAAAGTCCCTTTCTATCCAAAAGAAAATTTATGATCCTTTCAAAATTTTAAATCATTTCAGACTGTGTAAAAAGAATACCTTCAGGTATTATTCTTGACCAAAGTTCTCAGGCAACTTGCTAGAATTAGATTCCATATAAGGCAGGGTTACTCAACCTCAGCACATTTGGGATCAGGTAATTTATTGTTGCAGGGGGCTGTCCTGTGAATTGTAGGATATTTGGCACCATTCATGATCTCTAGTCACTAAATGCTAGTAGCAAACCCCAATGCCAGTTGTGAGAATCAAACAAGTCTCTAGTCATTGCCAAATGTCCCTTGGGGAAGAGAAGAACAAAACCACTCTCAACTAGGATACACTACTATATGAACAGTCAGAGTGTGTGAGGGTGTTTTGGGGGAATTGAGAGAGGGAAAGAGGGTGGAGTTTCTTACCAAAGAGACTTAACTGAAATATAATTTCATTTGTAAGATGGTGACTGTACACTGAAAGACATGGCCACAGCATTTGGCAGCTCCTCTCATGAGAAGTGAAGTGTATTCTCCCTCCCCTGGAATCTGGCTTTGCCTGGTGAAAAGTGTTGACCAAAAAAATTTGCAGAAGTGACGTTGTGTTACCATGAAGTTAGGTTTTAAGAGGCCTTAAGTTACCAATTTGTTCTATTGGGGGGTTTCTCTAAGGACCACCAGGTAAGTAAGGCACCCAATCCTCTGAAAAGATGAGAGGGCACAGAACAAACCAAAGTCTCCCAATCAAAAGTTAAGTACCACCTGCCAGACACAGGAATGAGGCCCTGTTGGACGATGTAGGCCGGCGGTCCTCTAGCTATTTCAGCCTCCTGAAGCTGGGTGGAACCATCCGGCTAATAGAATCAGGAGAAATAAGAAACTGCTGTTGTTTTATTCCTCTGCATTTGGGGAATGTTATGTTATGCAGCAAGGACTAACAAGCAGATGGTTCCCCAGCTTGAGCTCAAAGTATGTTGCTACAAAGAGGCTCCATTGCAAAGTGGGGTAGATCAGATCTAGAAAGGTGAGTGAGTCAAGATTCTAGTCACAAGGACATGGTGCCAAGCATCCTTAGAAATTTCAATCAGCTTCTCAGGAGCATATTAGTAAATAAGATACAAACTTTCTGGAATGCTGTTCAATTCAGCTCAGAAAAAAAAATGCATTTATAGGATATCAACAATGGATGTAGTACATAAGGGAGAAGGCTATAGTTTCCTACCTGTTCTAAAGCAGATTTAAACAAAACTTTGCTATTCACCTCAAAAAATAAGTAAATAAACAAAATACATTACTCTAGAAATAATAAATATATGTATTAAACAGATAACGGTTGTGGAAGTTTCATGTTGCCAACTTCTCAACTTGACTATATTGGAAGAATTTCCCTAGAATTTCCTTTCACTTGTAGATAAAAGTTGATGAAAAAAGAAATTTGCATGAGAATTTTCCAAGGTGGAGGTGAAGATGTAGCTAATTATACTCTGAAGATTTTCATGGTTCGATTCAGGGAGAGACTGATATGTAGACGCTGATGGATTCCAGCATGTCCTTGCCCTTGCCTGGCCCCCACCTTGTGACCAGTTCTTCCCACTTGCTGGGGCTGCGGAAGGACAGCTACCCTGGGCCCACCACCTGACACAGAGGCAACACTGTCATGGATTTCTTTAGCAGCTCTCCTTCATAGTACAGATTCAGCATCTGGACATTCTTCCCAGATTTTCTTGTAAGCAACTGGTACCCTGACGGCCACCTGTGAGAGGAAAGGACTGGCTACTAGTTTTGATCTGCTTCAGCTGTTCAACCTCTCTCCAATGTCTCCCACCTGGTATAAGGTCTTCCTATTATGGATTCTGTCTATGGTGACACTTTATGGTGGTTTGGCATCTGTTGAAATCTGACAGAGGTTATAACACAGCAGTTCAGAACACAGCAGATCAGAAAGAAGAGATGCTAAGGATGAGAGTGTTTGCTCTGGCATTGTATATGACCATATGTTATTTTGAGGATGCCATATTAATTTGATCCCAAGCATCAGTGATACTGAAAAATGTCCTTTTATTACCACAAACACACAGCTCACTCTTTACACATCTAGTCATAGAGAAATAGAAAGCGAGAATATTAAAATCATTCCTTCTTACTTAAAACCTAGGAAGTATTTTCACAAAATAGCAAGGGGATTTAAAGCACTGTCTAAAGAGATAAAGATTTCATAGGCAAAACACTGTATTGAGGAACAGGAGCTTTATTTAAAATCAAAAGTAGAGCAAAGGTAACACTAGACATTCTGGTGAGACAAGAAAATGTTTATGGCATTTGAAGAAAATGTATCTCAGAAATAATTTAAATAGGTTTCAGTGCCTGTCATAAATACCAAAATACCAAAAGAAAAATCTGTAGGCAAATGTAACCTTAAGGGGTATAAATCAGGAAAGAATAAAAAATTTTCTGTAAGACAAATTGAAATGTGTCAAGGAGAAATAAATGCTATGAGCTCCATACTTGATAAAAGTGAGCTTTGGACTTCTGAAAGTATTACGAGTGCAAAAAAGTTACAATGATCACATCCTATTCTGTAGTGGTTGGAAGGAATTTTGAAATTATAAAAACGACACTACAAAACTGCAGTTCTGGGCTGGGGATATAGCTCAGTTGGCAGAGTGCTTGCCTCCCAAGCATAAGGCCCTAGGTTCAATCCCCAGCACAGCACTGCAGTTTTGTAGTGTCGTTTTTATGCTGCAGTTCTAAACTGTAGGTAATTTTTTTAAGCTCAATGGATCAAGTCAAATAAACATATGCTACTGGTTTCCACTTACTTTGGTCCCCAAATATTTAACTTTAGGCCAAATTAAATAGAAGGTCTACATAAATGATATTTCAACTCTACAGTGCATCGGAAATCTGGAAACTTTCTGAAATTAGACCATCTAGGCCCACACCAAGATATTCTGATTCAATAGATCCTGAGCAGAATCAAGAACTTCATACTTGAAAACCAAAAATGTTCTAAGCTGGGGATATAGCTCAATTGATAGAGTGCTTGCCTGACATGCACAAGGCCTGGGTTAAATCCAGGTTAAATCCAAAAAAAAAAAAAAAAAAAAAAAAAGGTTCTATGTGATTCTGACCTACTTAGTCCAATATCCAAACCAAGGGAAGCAGTTGTCTGGTTCCAATAGAATAAGTTTGCTGCTTCTGAGTATACCAAAGGAAAAGATGTAAATGTTATTTTTAAAGCATAAAAACTTCACATAGAACTTTGCTGCAAACGAAGTCAACCATACCGTTCGCTTTTGCTCCAATGAAAAATGCACGCAAATTCCTTGTGGGGTGGAGGGAGTAAGATAGAGAGGCAGAAACAGAACATCCTGTCCTGATGCCCTTGATGTGGGTGGCAACTCACCTCAGATGAGAAGCCACGGGGATCTCGAATGTGCTAGCAGGCCCAAAAAGATGGCTTCGGACAAATGTAAAATTTTTTCTCATTGCTATTGGTCAATTCCAAATAAATCTGTAAAACTGACCATATGAACTTATTGATACAAAAAAAATCTATATTTTCTTTCTAATGCAGTATATTTAGGAAAATTAAGGAAAACTTCGATTCATTATGAAGAGTTTACTTTCAGCAAAACGGATAATGTTCAAACATCAAGCTTTCAAAAGCAGCAGAGGAGTACGCGCATTCTGTGTTTAAGGATTTCTCAATAATTCAAATGCGAAATGGGATATCAATCTTCTAGACTTGGCAACTTGATTTTGCTTATTTTTCTGTGAGTGAAAATGGCATATCTGAAATGTCATCGCATTTAACTAAGACGAGTGTCTCAAATGTTCTCTCTGGCATGCTAGCTTCATAGACTTTGTTCCCCTGGTACAAAATGATTCCCCTATATTTCCTTCACCTAAATAAACCCTGTCTTCCCTCAGACTCAGTTCAAACTGCACCTCATGTAGCGACCTTTCCATGAAATGCCCCCCCACCCCGTGCGCATTCTTCCTAAGTGGTCTCACTCTGGTGGGCACCTTCCCTCCATCGGTGGTGTGACACCAACATCTCTGGTCCCTTTGTCTCTGCCAATAATGTGGGAGTTCAATATCTCTGTATATTTCTAGGACTTAGCAAATAGTAGGGGTAAAAAAAAATATATGAACTTTTAAAATTGAAGATTATTTACCATTCAGAAAATCCTAATAAAACATAGCAGTAGTGCCTGATTGTTAGCTGCATGTTTTTTAAAAAATCAGATCATTTGTTATGTGTGTGTATGTCACACAACCACAGCAGCAAACGTACACCTCAGTACGTATCTAAGAGAGTGGATAAACATGTTATGTTTAAGTGTTGCAACGGTACAGTGTGATTGGTATGTGTTTTCCCCCATTACTTTGCAAAACAAAACACACCATACACCACACACACACACACACACACACACACACACACACACATAATGAAGTTTTCTAACTCTTTTTGTTTGCACCATAACACCGAACACAGAACTGAGCAAAGAGTGATTGGTCTATTTCTTTTGATCTTATTAACAGGCACAATCCAGTACAATTCTTTGAGGTAAGTGTACAAATTCTTCTAACCAAGAATAAGAACAAAAATAAATGCTTGATTTTCAAAGAAAAGGCATGAAATATTTCCCTTTCAATGATTTCTTTATTTAAAATACAACTCCATCACTTAATTAACATTGTTTATTTGGGTACAATTTTACATTTGTTTGTACTGTTCGAAAAAAATTTTTTTAAGTACAGATTGCCTATTTGTCTTGTATTCTTTTCTCCCATGCAAGTTGAGCTGTGCAATGCCAAGCAAAGTGTGATTAAGAAAATGAGTTTTCCTTTTAATCAATTAAATTAAAAAGTTGGCACATGGAGCTCATAGCGCCTTAAAATAATGGCTAAATAAAGAAGAGGTAGTTTAATATTTAGCACAGTGAGACAATAATCAGAAAGTAATAAAAACAGACATCTTTAAATAGATAAAAGTGACAAACCTATATAATGCATAGGGTTTATTCCAATAACCTCCAAAATTAATATCTTATGAAAAAGTGCACCTTTTTCAGTGCAATCAAATTGAACCTGCCACTTGACTATAAAGCTATCATTGCAGAGGCATTTATATCCTCAGCAAACAAATATTGTTCAGGAAGGAAGATGAACACACATGGAAGAGGAAAACATGTATATATTTCAAACAAAAACTATTTATTGAACTAAAAAAAAAACTTCCAATATTTTGAGACCTACATTCACTCAAAAATCCATAAATCACTATATCATTCTTAGAAATCAAGAAGCTTTATGATTTTAAATAAAGTCTAAGTAAAGATCTGAGTGGAGATGCCTTTAATCTCCTCTGCGGTATCATACCAGGTTTGCTGATATAGATATAAGATTTAAAAAATAAAAAAAGAGGGTTTCCTACATCTTGGATTCTGAGACAGACGTGAACTCACACAATGATATACATTATTCCAGAAAACTAGTTAGACAATGCTGTGAAAAGAATTCTAGTATATTTTAGAGAACATGCTGGGGAGTAATGTGAATTTGAGGTTTGTGAGTAATCAAAAATGATTTGTCAATTTAAATAGAGGATAAATCCAAATCTTCCTATGGGATCAACTTTCCTTTTGTGGGAGACTTAGAACAATGTTTCCTTATCCTATTCTACTGGTTTATCTCCTTCATCTTCACTCACATGGTTCTTAGGCAGTGACACCCACTCTGAAGAGCTGTTTAAATTGAAATCTCTCACCACACTAGTGATCCTCTTTACCTGGGTTTCTTTTTCTTTTTTTTACTTTACTTTTTTCATGACACTTGTCTCTATTTAACTTGTGCACTGTGCTTATACTTAGACTGTCCTCCCTGCCACAGAACATCAGTTCCTCCAGAGGGGCACGTTATCTGATTTGCTCAGTAGTGTATCACAAGTATCCAGAACTGTGACTAGCACATAGTGGGAAATATTAGCTGACTTTCTTTGAATTTGCATGCCGTTTGATGAAGTTAAAGTAAGTTTCAGTACCCACTTTATCCATATACCGAAGCTGAACTCAAATATTATTTTTTTATTTTATTTATTTTTTTGGTACTGGGGATTGAACCCAGGAGTACTTTACCACTGAGTCACATCCCCAGCCCCTTTTACTTTTTATTTTGAGACAAGGTCTCACTAAGTTGCTGAGGCTGGCCTTACACTTGAACTGTCCTGTCTCAGCCCCACAAGTTGCTGGAATTACAGGAATGTATTGCTGTGCCTGCAACTTAAGTACATTTGACATCAATTCATGGTACAAATATTAAGAAAATCTTAAATTGTACTATAATATTCAGGTTATTTCCAAATATATTTTTGTAAATATAAATATGCCTAAATCTTCTCTACACTATACTGTGAAACTATTTTATTTGCCAGTTTACAGACTTAGTGATATGTACCTGTGGGGAAAATCACTTTTATAAGACTATCTTAAAATTCAGAGGTCTGATAAAATTGAAGACCCGGGTTCACTCTACAGTCAAAATATTGACTCTAAAAACTCTGCCTTAAATCTGGTATTAGGAAACTTTTGAAAGAACACAATCAAATGGTATTTTCCATATGACATTATTTTATATCTGTTTCCTTGATAACCCAGTCCATCTCCATTGCTCATCTACTGCCTACGTAATTGTACATTCATCAAATTCCAACCCTACTCTCTGGTCAGGATAACCTCAATGCTCTATCATATACAAAGGACTATGAACAGAGCAAGAATATTTATTACTTCTATTAGTACATTTTTATTAAATTTTCCCCGTCTGATCATTTCTCTGATCTTTCCAGTCAGAGAAATGTAACCTTGTCTGTAAGTTCTGTTTTGGTAATAGGGTTATCTTTGACCTAGGTATGCCCCTTCTCTTCCAAGAGGGCATTGTCTTCTTTAATCACGCAGTGCATGTTTGGAGAAGAACTTTAGAATTCACTGTGGATTTTAGGGATGAGTTACCTGACCCTCTGATTATCACATCTGGCCACTTGGGTTCACAATTTGGAACTGATCATGATTTTTCATTACCAGTTTTAAAATGCCCAGCCACCCTAATATTCTTTTAACACCTAGCAGCCCATAATCTCTCCACTGTGCATGAAATATTGTTAGAAAATCTATAGAACATGTAACAGTATCAGAGGTGTAGAACTTCATGACACTACTCTTCCTTACTACAGTGTGAATAACAAAAGAGTAACTGTTTTAGTCAGCTTTTTAACTGCTGTGTCTAAAAGACCAGACCAGAACAATTGTAGAGGAGGAAAATTTTTTTTAGGGGCTCATAGTTTCAGAGGTGTCAGTCAATAGAAGGCTGGCTTCTTTCCTAGGGGCTCCAGATGAGGCTGAACATCCTGGTGGAAGAATGTGGCAGAGGGAAGCGGCTCACATAATGATCAGGAAGCAGAGAGAGAGACTCTACTCTCCAGACACAAATATATACCCCAAAGGCATGCTCCCAATGACCCACCTCCTCCAGCCACACCCTACCCACCTTGGGTTTCCACTCAGTTAATCCAACTAGTGATTAATTCACTGGTTGGGCTAAGGGTCTCATAACCCAATCATTTCTCCTCTAAACCTTCCATTGTCTCACACATGATCTTTTGGGGGATACCTCACATCCAAACCACAACAGTAACCAAATAAAACATAATGCAAAAATGGTGACCATTATGGTTGCTGATTAATGATGTGGTGCTTTACAAGGAATCTAGTGCTATTTTCAAATAAAAGTACATAAAAGGGAGATGTTGGGTCAAGTGCATGTGCTTCTCTTTCCATCTTTCAAGCTGCTGCAGCTTAGGTGATCATGATCCTTCGGGACTAGAGCAATCACCTGTAAGAGACTTCCCCTTTGCTATTCTATCTTTTCCCTTCTGCTCCACCACAGTATTTACAGAATTACCTTCCTAGATATCTCTTATCCCTTTATCTTCCTACTTGTGTATAAAAAAAAAAATCCAAACTTTCAGAAAGTACCTAGAATGCGAAGGCCAAACTTACTAGTCGGACCACTCCTGTGTCTACAATCTCCCACCTTTTCCTATGTGTCTTGGAGGACCGTGTTTGGTGTCTGATGATGTTCTGCTTATTGATGGGGAGCTCTGTCTGCTTCCCCCATCCATGGACTAGCATGGAACCTGATACATCCTTGACATCCTTAAACAGATTTCAGTTTCAAATATTTGGCAATTACTTTTAAATACTATGTCCCATTCCAAATCACATGGGGGAAAACCTGAAGGTAATAATCCATCTATAGTAGAACCAGAGACACAGGAAGAACATCAACAGCAGATGAGCTCAGTTGGAAATTGGGAGAAGATAATAAACACTGGTGTGTAAAATCTCCAGAAAAATTGAGAGATATGTGACCCAATATGTGTTAAAGAAAAGATCTTGTATTTTTTTTTTATTGGTGCATAATAATTACACAGAACAGTGGGTTTTAGTGCAGCATATGCATACTTGCACATAACACACTTTGATCAATTTCATTCCCCAGTACTCTCCCTTGCCCTCCACTCCTGCCTCTCCCTGACCTCCTTCCTCTACCTTACTGGACTTCCTTTCTATTTTCAGGAAAACCCTTCCCCCCACCCCCACACACACTTTTTTTTTTTTCTAGCTTCCACATATGAGAGAAAACATATGACCCTTGATTTTCTGCATCTGGTTTATTTCACTTAACATGATTTTCTGTTCTCCAGTTCCATTCATTTTTCTGCAAACAATATAACTTATTCTTCTTTATGGCTGAATAAAACTCCACTGTGTATATATAACCACATTTTCTTTGTCCATTCATCTGTTGACAGAAAGTTAGACAGGTTCCTTAACTTTGTTGTTCTGAATTGTGCAGCTATAAACATGATACGTGTGTGTCCCTAGAGTATCCTGACTTTAATTCATAAGGATAAATAGCAAGGAGTGGTAGAGTTGGGTCATATGGTGGTTCTATTCCTAATTTTTTGTTTGTTTGTTTGTTTTTGTTTTGGTACCAGAGATTGAACTTAGGGGCATTTGACCACTGAGCCACATTTTATATTTTGTATTTTAGTCAGAGACAGGATGTCACTGAGTTACTTAGGGCCTCACTAAGTTGTTGAGGCTGGCTTTGAACTCTCAATCCTCCTGCCTCAGCCTCCCACACTGCTGGGATTATAGGCATGTGCCACCACACCCGGCTCCATTCCTAATCTTTTGAGAATCTTAATACCCATCTCCATGGTGGCTACACTAATTTACATTCCCACCAACAGTCTACAAGTAACCCCACATCCTATGGGTATTGTTGTTTGTATTCTTGATGATCGTTGTTCTAACTGGAGTAAGATGAGACTTCAGTGTAGTTTTGATGTGCTGGAGGTGTCATAGTTTTTATGCCATAGTTGGCAGTTTGTTCCTCTTCTTCTGAGAAGTGTCTGTTTATTTACCCACTTATTGAACAGAATAATTGGGGCTTTTTTTGGTATGAAGTTTTTTGAGTTCTTTATATATGTTAGATATTAATCCTCTGTCAAAAGAGTACTGGGCAAAGATTTTCTTCCTTCTGTATTCTCTCTTTGTGCTGTTGTTTCCTTTGCATGCAGAAGCTTTTTAATTTGATACCATCCCATTTTGTGATTCTTGGCATTATTTTCTGAGCTATAAGAGTCCTATTGAGGGAGTTGCTACTTCTGCCTGCATAATGGATTGTTGACACTATGCTCTTTTGTAACAGTTGCAAAGTTTTTGGTCTTTTTCCTAGGTCTTTGATCCATATGGGCTGACTTTTATGCAGGGTGAGAGGTATGTATCTATTTTCCATCTTTAAGTAGAGTATTGTGATGCCTCCAGCTTTATTCTTTCTGTTCAGAATTGCTTTGATTATTCTGGATCTTTTGTTCTTTCATATAAATTCTAGAATTATTATTATTTTTTTTTTAGTTCTGAGAAGAATGTCATTATTTTTTGATGGGGATTGCATTGAATCCATAGACTACATTTGGTAGTATTGCCATCTTAACAATAGGAATTATGCCTATCCACAAATGCGGGAAATCTTTTCATCTTTTGGTGTTCTTTTTATTACTTTTTCAACATTTTGTAATTTCTCTTTTACAGGTATTTCACCCCTTTGGTTAGATTTATTCCTAAGAATTTTTTTCTTTCTCAGAATATTCATTATCAGTGTATAGAAGTTATTAATCTTTGTATGTTTATTTGTATCCTACTGAGTCATTGGCTGAATTTCTTTATCATTTTCTAGAAGTTTTCTGGTAGAGATTTTAGGCTCTTCTAAGTCTAGTCTTGTAAATTTTTATAGTTCCTCTTTTTAAGAAAAATTTGGGAGGGGGTTGTTTTGTTTTTAGCATAGACACAATGATGAAGAGATTAGTGACCTGCAAGATCAAGCAAAGCAATGTTATCAGAATGATCTGAAAAGGGCAAAGGTGTGGAAAGTGTGAGGAAACCAGAAAAATAAAGAATAGATTGAGAAGTTCCAATTTGTACTTAATAGGGATTCCATATAGAATGAAGAAGATACAAGTTTGGAATAATTAAAGAATAATAGAATGAAGTATTCCTAAGCAAAAAAAAAAAAAAAAAAAAAGAAATATATATATATGTATATATATATATATATATATATATATATATATATATATATACACACACACACATATATATATACACACACACATTTTTAGTTGAAAAGACTTTGGACTTCCAAGCAGAAACAGTCACAACTGGTAAATATGCAAGACTTCAAAAATAAAGAGAAAATCACGAAAAGACCACAGAACTATGAAAAGCATTTTCTTGAGCTTCAAATAAATGGTTTTAGAATAAGGATGCTGATGTATCACCTAAAAAACTGGATGCTAGAAGACAATGGAAATTTTCTTCTCAGGTTCTGAGATTAAATTATTTTGAAACTACCCACCAAGATTATCAATCATGCATAAGAGTAAAAGAAAAAACATTTGGGGGCATGAAAAGATTCTGACAGCTTAAAATTCACAGACTTTTTCTATAAGAATTACTAATGCAGTACTCAAAGTAAAAAATAACATATAATGAAGAGAAAAACAGATTTTAAAAAATGCAATATAAAAGAGCCGTGTGCAATGGCACACCCCTGTAACCTCAGGGACTTGGGAGGCTGAGGCAGGAGGATCATGAATTCAACACCAGCATCAGCAAAAGCAAGGTGCTAAGCAACTCAGTGAGACCCTGTCTCTAAATAAAATACAAAATAGGGCTGGGGATGTGGCTCAGTGGTTGAGTGCCCCTGAGTTCAATCCGCGGTCACAACAACAAAAAGTGGTAAAAAAGAAATTTGCTACACTCTTGATTCAGTTTAAAAGGTTACTTACTAATTTGTTAATTTAATGATCATTTGCTTATTAAGTAAATAAAACATTTAAGAAATTATTTCTTTCTCTAGAAGTAGTCAACTTTTTTAAAAAAAATGCAAATAGAAACATAAGTAAGAGACTACTATATTACATACTCCTTTAAACCAATACATTGATAAATCTAGAAATCCAAATTCCAGTGCCCTAGATTCTAGGTTACAGTGGGTCTGTAATCTTGTAATAAATTACATCTTTATTTCTACTAGCCCTCTAACTGAAATTTAGCATGACCTTCAATTATGAATGTAGGCAACGGACATAGTGGTACTAGCAACACCTATGACTTTCATCAGTAAAGTGATTTGTATCACTTTTCAGTTGGTGCATCTCCCTATGCTATCCAACTGAAGTTGGTGCTATCCCTATGCTAGTCATTAGATCAGTCCATAGATTTCATATGATCTCCAAGTTTCTGTCTAAAAATACCCTCACAAATGAGCTGACCACCTGCCAAGGAAATGTGCCTACTTAATGTTCTCACATTGGTGACCTGGCTACCTATTTTGCTCTCCCAAATTCTTATCTGTCTCTATTCATCAACATAAAAAAAGGAAGTGAGTTTTTTTTTTTTTCCTCCAGTACTTGCTAAACTTTTGCAAAACAAAAGATTTGAAATGAGAAGTTTTAGGTCTCTGTGAGGTGGTATGGTTTTTTATAACGTAGATAACTTAGAAGCTAACAGTATAAGCCTTGCAAGTTCAAACAAATCACATGACTGAGATAACTGAAGTAGTATGTAAAATAGCTTCTTATTCACAGATCTTGTAGTGATCCAGGCTGTAAGTTCTATGGCAGTATAGATTCTTTTCTGTGTCTGGCTTGCTCTTGAATTCACATTTAGCCCAAGTTGATAGGCGGTAAGGGCAATCACACGGAGTATATTGCACAAGCAGGTTTTGGGTATTTGGACATTACTGAGTATATAGAGAAAAACATTATGAAGAAACAATAACATGATCAGAAAACAGACATTATTTGTAGACAGGCACGGAAAGTCACGTGACTCCATTCTCAAGAATACTTTTAACAATGATTTCAAGAAAATGTCTATAGATTTCAATTGTGAAAGCATGACCCCTCCCCGCAACACACACACATCTGGATGATCTAGATGAAGTAGATGTTCTCTATGAAGAGAAAAATTAACAAAAACAACTCAGGACGTCAGAGAAAACGGGGATAGATCAATAACTACAGGAGAAACTGAAGGCTAATCAAAGATTTACATACACATAGTCACACACACACACACACACACACACACACACACACACACCCCATCTCCCTTACCACCACCCTAAGACTTGCTCCAAAATGCTCCCCCCAACCTTTCAAGGAACAGGTCATTTTCAATATTTAAATTCTTTGACCACCTACAGAAAAGAAAACAAACAAAAGAATGTTCCTCAATTTATTCTACAAGTCAAATGGGAAAACCCTGATATCCAGACCTAGAAAAGCAGGAAAATCATTATAGTAATAATATGTATAAATATGTACACAATTCCTAAATAAAGTAACAGCAAAACAAATGAATTTCCCCTGTGTAACAAAAAGGAAGAAAGAAAATTGAGAAGGTCTACAAATCAGTATTTGGAAATGGAGGTTTCAGTGTCCTCTAAATTGGGAGATAACATCAAGCTGGGAGAGGGAAAATCGAAGGAGAGGGGAATCTGACTTTTGAGGGAGAGTGGAAGCTGTTGGAAATAATTATGGCAGACATGAAGAGAGTGGTTCAAACAGAGAAATTAGTAGGCAGTTGTGTGTCTGTTTGAGGTGGGGCATAGCTGCATGATTTTCTTACACAAAGCTTGTCTGCTTGGTTACATGGCATTGCAAATAGGGACAAAAAAGAGAGCGTCTAAGGAAATGACAACTATTTAAACTTGAAAAGCAGAGAAGTGAAGAGCTGAGAAGAAATCAATCAATCATCTACTTATCCTGTTGTTGGAACAGAAGGGTCAGGGCAGGAGTGGTGGATAAGGAAGGATATTATGTATTTCTGTCATGGAATAGTATGTACTGATTTAAAGAATGCAATGCAGTTGATCTATATGCACCATAATGTAACACTCTCCAAAATATACTGCTAAATTAAAAGAGAATAGGACAAGGGGACCATGGTGGGATACAACTCAGTGGCAGAACATTTGCCTATCATGCACAAGGCCATGATTTCAATCAAAGGCACTGGAAAAAAAAAAAAAAGACATAGGTGTGTGTATGTATGTGTGTATGTGCATTTTATCAAATGATGCAATTTTAGGTGGGAAAGTTTATAATTTTCATTTTATTTTACTTTCCTATGGTTTGAACTTTCTATACCTGCAACACATTTTTATTTAAAAATATTTTTTAAAAGCTATAACCATGTTGGGGAAAAGTGTCATGAATAATTCTGTTATGCAGCGATACCATGGTTAGTGCTTCTATTTGTTTTCATCCAATATTTTTGATGCAAATTTTAAATATTTTACAAAAGGAATTCACATTGTGCATGCTGTTTTTAGTCAGCTTTTCCCACCTTTTTCGTGGCATTAAATATTTCTCTAGTACCCTGTTTAATGGCTGAACAGACCCTGGTTGTTAAATACTTGTTTTATCCAGTTCTTGTTTCTATCAAAAATACTTTCACAAAAATCTTGTAGCTATAATTTTGCAAACATCTATGAGTATTTTCTTGGTGTGAATCTCCTAAAGTTAAAATGCTGGTTTAAAGGTTTTTATGGAAAAATCTGAGGCATTCAATAGCTATGGCCAAACTGCCTTCCAGATAGATTTTAAAAATTCACACCCTCACCAACAGCATATGACAGTGCCTCTTTCCATACCATTTTGCCAACACTGAGGATGTGATTTTTAAATCTTTAAAATGTACTTTTTTAGTATTAGGTCCCCAAAACCAGATCTATCATGAAGTTAGGGATTTTTACTAAATTATATTTATGAATGCAAATACAGTAGCCATAATGACTGGAAAGCAATCAGTTTGCTTCTGTGGATGTGGAAATCTGGAAAATGTTTGTGTGCCTATTAGAGACTTTTTCGCTAAGTTTCTATTCTTTGCCAATCAGTTACATTAGAAGATTAAGGATTCGTTTTTTGAGAGTCTGGTTCTAACTGATTCCAAGGAGTAAAATTATTAAAATTTAAATATAACTAAAAACTGCGCATTGGACCTTTGTGCCACTCAAGAAGGTCAAGTTCAAGCTCCTTATTTAAAAAGACCTCTCCCTAAGAGATCATGAAAGGAAGCCTATTAACATTACATCTTTCCCCTTTCTTTTCCTCTTTGTTCATTTTAAAACACAGCTAATACTGACAGAAAGCGGATACTGACTTACAGCAGAAAATAGTCATGGCTTGTATCATGTTGATGAAGCATCAAAATTGACTATGCTCCTGCTGAACTCACTGGACTTGACTATTAGTGGGAACCCTTGATGAATTATCCACCTAAACAAAGCCTGGCTGTTTTGATTTCTAAACAATGCAGTAAAGGACCCATACAACTATTGTCATCTTAGGGATTTTTTGTTTTTATTTTGAGATGAGAAATTCAGAGTTTGGTATGGTTAGAGTTTGGGTACTCAATATTCTTTTACTCCTTTAAAGGTCAGTGATTAAGTTTTCAAAGAGGAACGTTGTTTGAAATGCGGTTGCTATAGTTGTGCGGTACTTGCAGAAAAAATAATAATTCACTGAGTAAAAGATGAAGATGAGGGTGGCAAATGGTTTTATTGTGTAAACACAGCCACACTCTTCACATTAATTATAATGACAGTGTTAACTTTTATTGTTCACTCTCATGTAGAAATTTCAAAAATGCTACATGCTAAAAAAAGAGGAGCTAGGAGAGATCAAAGAGGATCAAAAACAATTGAAACCTCTGGTGTCTTAGCAGTTATCAAAGGAAATCACACCACTCTCAAGACATTCAATACTTATTTATTTCATTAAAACACATGGTTGAAGCGAAAAGAGAAAGAGAGAGAGAGAAGATCCCACAGTAAAACACTATTTTTTGCTCTGTAGTTCCACCCAGGCTCTTTGCAGACATGTAATGACCTGCTTGTTTTATTTTTAAAAATTATTATTATTATGAAACCCTAAGACTAAAACTAAACTTTTTTTTCTACTTCTTAGCTGACCACTGACCTTTTTTTTTTTTTTCCCTATTACTAAGCTCCAATTATAAAAGATCCATATTAACCATGTCCATTTCATGTTATTCCCAGCACAACTTTTTGTAATAGTTCAGCTCCAACAAAATTTTAAGTTCTTGGCTTCAGTTGACTTAATGCATTAAGTAAGGAAGGACAATGTGGAAATTCATAAAAATGATGTTCAGAAACCTGATTACAAATTTCCTGGAACACCTCAGCCACCTCAAGGATATGAGTGTTAAGTTTGGGAGATGAAAGAGGAATATGAAAAGAGGATAACTCTAAAGGGAATTGCTCTTGAGTTCAACTCCCAAAGAGGGAGACTGCAATGTCTTTCCCACAAACTGATAAAGGGGTCTTCAATAGGACCTCTCAAGCTGCCCCTTGACTTGGGACCCTTGCAGTTGGGACATGCAAAAGATCTTTGCTTGACTCCTAGATGGGAAAGCCACAACAGTTTGAGCAGCACAAAGGGAAGGGGCATTGTTGGTCTGGGAGGTAACTGAAAATTCTCAGATAACAGGTAAAAAGGTGCATGAATCCTGACAATGAAGAGTAAGATTGGAGCAACTCAAAATTCTTCCCAAGAGGACCTCAAAGAGAGTGTGTGTGTAGTGGATCACCAGAGAACCATGGCAGAGGGGGTGTGGCTGCTCAAGGAGACACTGACACATCAAGGGAGGTTCCATCAGAGAGACCCAGCAGAGGAACTGCTAAGCCATTTACCACAGTGTCTGCAAGAGAAAGTGTTGACTTGTCTGCCAGGTATAGATTGGGGATCATTATCTTAAAATGGTACCTGTAAAATGGGTTTCCTGCTTCCCTGCTGCTTCTCTCTTCAACCCCTGGTGGATCATAAATGGCCTTTAGAAAGTTAGGAAATGTAGAGTGAGAAAGAAAGATTTAACTTCAAATCTGGATACTTCAAATGATCTGGCTGGATACTCTTACTTATGAGAATTGATCGTGGCTGTAAGTGACCAAAGCCCTGGGTACTGGTGATGTACCTCAGTGGTAGAGCACATGCCTTGCATTTGCAAGTCTGGGTTCAATCCCCCCTACTGCAAAAAGAAGGGTGGGAGAGAAAAGGACTGGAAGGGTCAATGATCTCTCATTTTTAACCATGACAAGAAAGGCTACTACCTGAGCAGGTTTAAAGAGATTGTGGAGAATAAACATAAAGTTGTTTATATAATTATACCCCAGGAGTCTTAAATGCTTCACTTATCTTTTGAATCTACTTTCTCAATTATTGCCAATAATCTTTAAAGGCAACATAACACGGTGAGAAAATAAACGGATGTATAACATGAAATCTGAATTCCCCAATAGCTGAGTGACCTTGACTAAGTCATTGAACCACTTTGAATCTCAGTCTTTTTCATCTATAATGTTAAGAGGTTAGAATAGTTAATATCTAAAATCTTTTCTTGTTTGTAATGCTATTTGTCTTGATTTGGGTTTCCCAGAAACAAAACCTCAGACTGGGATTCTAATGCAAACCTGGAAGGTGATCCCAGGAAACCTAGTAGAAAGACATATGAGACAGGAAAGGAAGTCTAAAGCTTGTGTTATCATGCTGGACACCACTGTGGGCAACAGGAGCTCCATTCTAGTGGGGAACCCAGGGACACACTGGAGAAAAGAACTGCCCAATAGAAAGACCAAGACAAAGTGGTAATTTAAAATTTTTAGTAGCCACATTTCTAAAAAGCAGCAAAACAGGTAAAATTTTTTTTTTCTTTTTTGATGCTGGGGATTGAACCTAGGGGCACTCGGCCACTGAGCCACATCCTTTGCCCTATTTTGTATTTTATTTAGAGACAGGGTCTCACTAAGTTGCTTAGGGCCTTGCCTTTGCTGAGACTGGCTTTGAACTCTTGACCCTCCTGCCTCAGTCTCCTAAACCGCTGGGATTATGGGCGTGTGCCACCATGCTCCCTGGTAAAATTAATTTTAATGCTGTATTTCACTTAAACCATTAAATCTAATATATCACATTTCAATGTGCAATTAAGGTAAAGAAATTTTGATGTATTTAAAGTTTTCTTTACTTAGTCTTTGAAAGCATGTGCATTTTAAACAGTACACCTTCACCTGGACACTCAATTTTCATCTTGATTTGTATTTAGATGTCATTCCATTTACAGTTGAGAAAGTATATTTACACAGCCAACTTTTTCCCCCTGAACCTACTTAAATGTTTCCCAGCAACTGAAATGAGTATCACTTTTAAATTTTAAATTAATTAAGATCAAATAAAATTAAAAATTCCCTTCTGCAGTCGCACCTGTCACTTTCTACATGCTTAGTAACCTCATGTGACTAAGTGGCTACTGTTGGGGGCAGCTCAGATGTAGAATGGACTTCAGAGTTATTTTATCTGAGAGGCAAAGAAGCTGGGGCACTTACCCACTTCATGGCCATCGCTGGATAATGGCTATCTCTGGAGCCGTTGACAGTTGTGCACGTGACCGAGCTTGCTTACCACCAGAACAAAGCTTCCTGCAGAAGGGTGCAGGTGTTCACAGTGAGAAGTCTTCTGCACATAGAGGTGAATGCCAGGGGATGTGGGCACAGCCCAGACAGTGACTGCACTATCATATGACCTCCATTTTGTCATACATTCTCATTTTTAGCATGTCTCTTCTCCCTGACAAATCATTTTGCTTTGTTTTGTTTCGAGTCTTCCACTGCCCTTCCACTGACAATGCTGCTTTTCTGTGTGTCAGAGGCCCAAGGTTACGTAGCACACTTGGCTGGAGTTATAGCAAGTTCCCTTACAACTTACGTCCTCTAATTCAGGCATAGTGCCACATTTGAGGACCGTGGTATTTATTATGTGGCCAACCCCATTCTAGTCTTCAGAACCAAATCTGGTTTAGGCAGAAAGAGCTAAGCTCCAACTTAATACTGGGACTTGACATTTAAATTTCTCTACACCTGGCTGACTCAGAGTTTGATCCTCAGGTTCTTGTACTCAGGAGACCCTTTCAAACTTCTACCATAGTTTGTCTGAATCTCTGATCTCTTCCTGGAGCCTCAGCTTTTGACTAATGTGTATTTCCTAATCACAGGCAGAATGCACTCTAGTCAGCAGACCTCTTTGGTAACTGCCCTTTACCTGCTTGCCCCAGGGACATCCAAATGGCTATGGCTGTGCCCCTCCCCCACCACACACACACTTTATTTCTCAGTACTCCTTGGTCTCAGCTGCCCTCTGCTTTTGGGGTTGTGTGAGGCTAAACCCTTGTAATGCCATGTCTGACAGACAAATTTTCTACCTTCTCTGTCCTGGCTTGAACCACCTAACTGGGATTATCTTATTCCAGGTCTCTGCCTCTGCAGCCCTATCCCACACCACTGCACTTAACCAAGCCATATAATATCAGAGCCCCAAAATAGGAGAGCATCTGCCTTCAAGCCCAAATTAATGCATATAAGCTATTATTATTCCCCTTTCTTTCTAATTCATTCTGCACTATGAAGTCAGATTCATTTCTTAAAATCTTATACTTGACATGTCAAAATTTGCTAAAGAAATAATTCATAACTGTCCTAGATGGAGTGAGGTGCCAGGGAGACAAAAGAAGTATATGATAATGTTCCTTCCTGGCTTCAAGTATTTTTCAAGTGAATTTGAGAGGCAAGATTCATATGCATGATAGAGTTAGCAAATAGTGGAGAACAAAGATTTAGATTGGCAAATTTCATCTGCAATGGTCCATTAGTAAATAGCAAATAGTTTAGTTATTGTAAGATATACATTCTCTGTTGTGACAACCCAGCTCTTCTGTAGTATAGACCACTACAGGCAATGCGTAAATGAATGGGCATGGTTGTTTTTCAATAAAACTTTACTGGACACGGGGATGAGAGGCACTAAAATTTGAATTTTATCTAATGTAAAATGCCATAAATATTATTATTATTTTCATTTTCTTCCAACCATTTAAAAATATAAACATTCCTACCTTGTGGACAATACCAAAGCAGGCAATAGGCCAGGATTTCTTTGGCCTTCCCTTCCCCAACTTTTGGTGTAGCATATAATTTAGTACTTAATAGGTGGATTCAAATCCAAAGATACAGAAGTATGTAAGGAAGAAAGAGGTATTATTAAATTCCCTTGATAGAAAAGTCAAAACTTAGAGGGAATCTAGAAGATGGTAAAAAATTTGGTTGATGAAGGCAGGCATGGTGGTGCATGCCTGTAATTCCAGCAACTCTGGAGGCTGAGACAGGAGGATTGCAAGTTCAAAGCCAGCCTCAGGAATTTAGTGAGGTCCTAAGCAACTTAGAGAGATCCTGTCTCAAAATAAAAATTAAAAAACAAAACAAAACTGGGAATGTGGCTCAGTGTTTAGGTACTCCTGGGTTCAATCCCTGATACAAAAAAAAAAAAAAAAAGAAAAAGAAAAAGAAAAGAATTTGAAAGATGAAAGGAAGACAAGATATTTCTGGTCCTCATTAGCACAATCCAGGCAATGAATGGAATGTGTAGTTTCCAGTGATGAGATGGCACAGAACAGAGCATCAGTCCTTTTTACCCATCAGCTATTGCTGATGTACAATGACTATCCAGTCAAATAGATAAAATGTAAGCATTGCTTCTCCCATCCTTGGAGAACTACTTCTAGAAAAAACCTGAACTCTCTTCTAGCCTCCATGATTCTTAAACTCTCTCAAAATTATCTTCTCTGTACTTCTTTGATCTTTATTCTGGATGATTTCCTCAGATCTGTCTTCTAGTATCTAATTCTCCTTCTCAATTGTATATAATCTACTGTGTAACACTTCCACTGAGGTTTTAATACTTCAATATACATCTATATATTATTTCTAAAATTTCAATTATCCCAAATCTTCTTTTTCTAATATCATACTCACCTTTTCTCAAAATGCACTCCTAAAATTACACTGTTTTAAAAAAATTATTTTTAGTTGTAGGTGGATATAATGCCTTTATTTTGTTAATTTATTTTTATGTGGTGCTGAGGATCAAACCCAGTGCCTTACACATGCCAGGCAAGCACCCTACCACTGAGCCATAAACCCAGCTTTTACTTTAAAACAACAACAACAACAACAAATTAAGCATGCTTAATAGCATATTTTAGATTAGTTTATTATCTCTAGTGCTAATTGTCTAGGTTTGTTACCCTTTATAAATTTTTACAGTAAACTAATATTCAAGAGGGTTTTTACCCATCAAACCTTTCTGCTCAGGATTAAGAAAGCATCTCTACAAGGTGGTTTTGCATTTGTTGGTGTTTTACCCATCTCATGACAATTTCCCCATTAATTTCTTAGCCTGTCTGCTATGTGGGTAGTATAAACTGATCCTACAATCACAAAGGGTAGTGGCTTGAGTGTGATATTTTATGAGTGATTATATTCCTATTAATGGACTCCTAGCAAAATCCCATTTCCCTAACAGGTGACAAAAGTTTTCTAGGCTCTTTGTTGTGGAGTATGTGGAGGCTCAATTCTTGCTTCTTGCCTCACTCAGGCCTGGAGCTGCATCTCCTGTCCAGCAATGACATTGCCATTTCAGGCCCTGCCCTTCAGTCCATGGGTCTCATATGTCGATGGATGATGGCTTCTTGCTATGGCACCTGGGAATTTCCTTTCCATTTGAGTTTACCTATGTATTTCACATATTTTTTAAAAAATGATATTTTATCCAATATTTCTATACTTGGAAGGCAAAAGAAGTTTTACCATCCATTTCCATCTGACAAGTTATCTAAAAGACACGGTATTCTTAATGTTTTGAGATGAGGTGACAAAAGCATGTGAGGACTTAGGGAAAGAAGATTTGAAACAGGAACAGGGAGAGTGTGAAGATTCTAAAAAGAGGAAAATCAGGTCCCTCAAGAGACACTGAGGATTGAAAGGTATCTCTTTACAGATGTTTTATTTATTGTTTGTTTTTTAACTTTCTATTTTGAAATAATTTTACATTTACAGGTTAACAAAGAGAGTACAGAGTTCCCACATACTGTTCACCCAATTTCTTCTCATATAAGTATCTTTCGTGACCATGATACAATAACCAAAAGCAAGATATTAACATTGATACTGTATCATTAATTAAATCACAGACTTTATTCAGTTTTTCAACAATGTCTTTTTTCTGATCCAGAGTCAAACCCACGATTCCATGTTCTATTTAGTTGGGTTTCTCCTTAGTCTCCTCCAATCTGGGAACAGCTCTCCCGTTCATTATTGTTTTTTACAACGTCCTTTTTAGGTTGTATTATTTTATTTTATTTTCTGCAGTGCTGGGGATTAAACCCAGGGCCTCACACATGGTAGGTGAATGCTCCTACCACTGAGCCACACACCAGCTCTTCACAGCATTCTTGATGAGTTCCTGACAGGTGTTTTATGTAATAGTCCTCATTTTACATTTATTTGGTGCTTTCTTATGGGCAGATTGAGGTTATATATTCATGGGAAAGACACCACAGAGGTGGGCTGCCCTTTCGACTGCATTGTGTCAGTAGCTCTTACTCCAGGTGATGCTAACCTTGATTATTTTGGTGAAGATGGTGTCTACCACGTTTTCTAATTACTGAAAAGTTACTTTGTTTCCTTTTTAAACAGAAAAACATGCAGGGGGAGATACCAAATATCCATTATTTCCATAAACTTTTGCCCCACTAGTTTAAGCAAGCATAAATTGATGACTATTCCTATAGCAATTTTTACCAGTGTTACAGTGTCCTAATAATGATATTCTATTTCCTCCTTTCCTTTTACATTTATTAATTGGATTTTTCTGCAAGGAGTTGTCCTTTCTCCACCACTGATTTGTTCATTCAATTATTTATTTTGTATCAATATGGACTTATTTGTTTCATAATCCAGCATCTTATTTTGTTGTTGAAATTGTTCCAGTGTCTGCTGGTTCCTGTGTCTTTTCAGTGTGTCCCACCCCCAATCCTTTGCTTTGTTCTTGGAACTTTCTTACTGTTCAGTATCATCAGATTCTCTAGACTCTCTTATTCCTGCCCCAGACCAAGGCTCAGTGACTTTTCCAAGAAACTGGGTAGATGTTTTGAACTATAGTGGTGCATAATTTAAAACTCTCATCCAGAGAATGAGAACAGAGTCAGAATAGAAGGAGCTGGGAGGACTTAAGGAGAAAAGATTTGGTAGAGAAGGGTTGAGAGCCAATGATGGAGAAAGAGAGGGAACCAGCAGAAAAGTGGAAGGAAACTCAAAGCATGGTGTCCACAAGGCAAGAGGAGACACCCCTCAGCTTTAACTGAGCTTTAATCCTTGTTGCCTTCTCTCATCATTCCCTCATCAGGAAAATGGGAACCTTCCAACCAGATATTCCTGTTGTCCCGGGCTGAGCAAATCCCTCATCAGCTAGACTGCAGCAAACACAGCCACAGGACATGTTCAGCCTGTGGGCTTCAGACCTCTGCCCTCCAGCTGCAATGTCTCCTCTACTTTCCCCACACCCAAACCCTACTCCTCTTTCCAAAGCCAGAGCAAGTCACAGCTTGTCCTTGAACTTTTCCCCAAACTCCCAACCTACATTATCCTTTGCTTTTTATAAATTTCATGGTTCTATGTCTTGAACCAATTGTGTACTTGGATGATAGTCTTTAAATTTTTTTCTATTTGTTTCATATTATTTATTCCCCAGCAATATTATAGGGCTCCTTTAGGTCAGTCAGGGTCATACCTCATACTCTCTGGAATGCTTGGTAGTTGTTTATATCTAGCAATTATAAGAAATTTAACACATAGATGTCAGTTTAACATTTACATCAATGATTCAACCTGTATAGATAGTCATCAAAGAAACAGCTGCATACTGGGAAGATTCTGGGAGCTATCTTATCTATGCAAGAATGTTAAAAAACTACTCCTTAAGATAAGAAGTTGGAATAGTTATGCAAATTGTTTATGTCTCTAGTGGTATACCAAGAAAGTGTAACACAGAGTCAGGACAATTATTTCTCACCAGGAAATAATCCATCAGGATATTCGTACTTTATTTACTAACTAATTCACTCTAATATGTCACAGGACCATTTCTTGCTTTGCTTTAGAAAAATTACCTTATTTGTATTTTTAAAACCAATGATTACAGAATTATTAATATATAAAGTTACTGAATTTTCAAAGGACAACTGGGATATTAATGGAATTCATTTTTTTTTAACAAATCATTAAAAAACCTGGCATGGTGATGCACACCTGTAATCCTAGCTATTAAGGAGGCTGAGGAAGAAGGACCCTGAGTTCAAGGCCAGCCTGGGCAATTTAGTGAGACTGTCTAAAAAACAAACAAACAAACAAAACAGGGGGCAGGGGTGTTGGGTATGTAGCTCAGTGACAAAGCACCCCTGGATTCAATCCCTAGTACCACAAAGAAGTTAAATGATTACTGTTTCTCTTATTAGAAACAATGCTTATTTGTTGAAGGATCAAGAAAATATAGATAAGCAAAAAGAAAATAGTCCCATAATCCCAACACCCCAAACCATATACTATTAACATTTTGTTGTATTATACATTATATACATGCATACAGGGTATGTGTGTGCATGTGCATGTGTGTGAAAGGATTTTATACATACAAATGATTTTGTGACTTACCTTTTTGACTTCATGTTTACTGTTTTTTCACATTCTTTAATATTTCTCTACATTACCTCTTTGTGGCAGTGAAATAAATTTTAGATTAGATGGATCATAATTTATTAAAGTAGTTTCTATGTTTGGACATCAGGGTGTTTCCTATGCTGAGATGAACGTTCTTATGCTTAATTGTGAACACACTCATAATTACTTCCTTAGCATAAGCTCCTGAAATTGAATGTCTCTGTAAAATAGAGCTTTATACAGTTTAAGATTTTTGTTTTGTTTTGTTTTTTAATAACCAGTGTCCACCTGCCACTCAAAGGTGTGCCAATCTACCATCCCAACCATTGGCAGTTAGAATAATTTTCAAACAATGTATGATTTTATATTTTCAAAGGAACCATACATCCCTCTAGAGTCTCTAAAAAGATGATAAAAAAAAGCTACACTTTCTTTTTTCTATTATGGGAGTGCCCTTTTCCCCTACAACTTTTATTAATTTTTCAGTATTTTGCTTCCTGATATAAAAAATGCAAAACAACACGCATTACTTTAGTGTGAGTGGCAAAGAAAGCACAAGGTCGTCTGAAGCCATGCAGTCCAAGGGAACATGGCTGCAACTAAGAAGAACAAAAACAATTTATTAATCAGGCCTCTACTTGTAAATTTCTTGCCAAAATAATTACTTTTAAGTAAATTTTCCTGCCTTTTTTGGTATATTTACATGAAATGTAATATTTAGGATTTTTATTGAGATTTGCCAGTTTTTCTTATAAAAAGAATCAGGATCAGTTAACACTTGTATGTGAACAAACTCATGATTGAGAACTCTTACATGTTAAGAAATAATGTTGTTACTCAGTAGAAGTGTGATCATTAGTTATTTATTTATATTTGTATTTTCCTACACACTCAGCTTTACACAAAGAGTTTGAGACAGCATATTGACATTTTAAATAAGAACAACAAATAGAATAAGAGGTCAAGCCTATTATTTTAAACAAATCAAAAAGTTCAAAAAAAGGAAAAAAATACAAACATGTCAATATATAAGCAGTGCTTGAATTCTGAACTTGGTTTCATCAATCACTGGCTCCTACTTGAGACATAAGTCTTCATCACTAACACACATATCAGATTATTTCACATAAAACATGAAAATCACAATTTAATAGTTTACAATCATTAATATTTACTTCAAGAGAACAATGAACACAAGTACTTAAAAGAAACAATTAGTAGTATATATACTTTAACATTTCTATAGATACAAATCAGAAGAATAATGTAGGTGAAGACAACTTTCAAACAACTGATCAGGCTGCAGTTTAAGAATGTAGCCCACTTTCCCCATCAGCCACATAAGGGTGGAGGATAAAATCAGCCTTTTTTTTTTTCCTACTTGCCTAGCATCAATCATGGGTGACTGAATCTCCACAAGGTTGCTTTAAATTGAACAGTCCTTTAAACTAATATTGTATTCTTAAAGGGAGATGAAGTTGGCATCTAGGAAAAAAGAAACACTTTATTGATCCCCAAAGAGACTTTAAGAAAGCCAAAGATCACATAAGCAGTCTGTTTGGCAGCAGCAATAGCGTAAGGAAAAGCTATTACCAAACACGGCAGTGCCCACCAGGATGCAGGGATCTGCGCACATAATCTCATTTTGTTATTTGCAATATTATTTTTGTTTTCTGCAAATTGGACAATAAGTATTTGGTAAGACAAGCAATGTTTTTCTTAAACAAAGAAAGAGTAGGTAAAAGAACTGATAAGAGATAACTGATAAGTCAGGCCTGCTCTGGTCAAGTCCATCACAACATTAATGAATCACATATGACTGCCAGAGAGCTATAGGACCACTGAGCAAGACTCAGGCTGCTGGAAAAACACCTCACAGTTGAGATGCTGACAGCGACTGTAAATGCATAGTTATGCCTTGGAAGCTTTCAATAATGTGGAGCAAAAACACACATATACATATATAATGCTTTATTCTCTCATTGCAACGTTCCAAACTCAAAAATGTATGTATTTTTTTTTAATTGAAATGAGTTGTCTTTATGATACAAGCACATTATCTATTTTTCTAGCTTAAAGTTTTAGGTTTTTTATTGTTGTTGTTCTGCAGATTAAGAATGTACCTTGAAGAAGTGATTTATCATTTTCCAAAATGATAAATCATTAGAAACCATAATCATTAGAAACTTTTGAAGGAGGGAACAGATACATGTAGAGCAACTCTGCTACTCAGTATTTGAGAGCTTTAGATCCTCGTTATTAGAAACCATTGATTTTTTTCCTCTCTAGGGAGAGGATACAGTGACTCTCCTCAGAGACTTAAAATTAAACCTTCAAAAGCAGATTCACGCTGGGCACAGTGGCACATGCCTGTAATCCCAACAGTTTGGGAGGCTGAGATAGGAGGATCCTAAGTTCCAGGTCAGCCTCAGCAACTTAGTGAGACCCTGTCTCACTAAGGGGGTGGGGGCAGGGAGGGGAGATGCGACTCACTGGTTAAGAGCCTTGGGTTCAGTTTCCAGTCCAAAAAAAAAAAAGCAGATTCACTTGTATCCACTGAATGTCTGGGCAGTTTGTCTTCCACTCCATTCCATCTCAGTGTGAATAATAAAGTCATGTTTTGATTGATGTGTCTTCTCTGTTTAGTTCATTTTGTTTCTGGTCTTACAGAAGTACAAACTGTGTTTCCTGTTTTTTAAGTCTGACTGGTAAGTGCTTTCCTTTTGTTGACTGTACAGAGGGGAAAGGAGATGACCTAAAAGGGCCTAAGCTCTTGCCTTTCAGAGGTCATAGGCTGGCATCATCTGTGAACTTGTTAGGAAAGCAGACTGTTGGGCCCCACCCAAGACTCCTGAATCTGTATCAGCCTCTAAATAACCACAGGGATGAAAATGCAAATCAGAGTCTAAGAAGCATTGTTCTAGAGCACCTTCACTCTTCCATGGTGAGGTATTCTCCCTGGCCATTCTCTCCCATAGAAAGAGACGGAGCTCCTCGAACACTGGCCCATTTTTGGAAAGACATGACTGGCATTCATTCACATTCTGTGTATGTGGTCATCTTCGGGCGTCTGGAGACATCTAACCTCAGGGTGTGGGGGGATTGGTATAGTTACAGTAAGACTGCAAACAAAAAGAGAAAGAGTTAAAGTTCAGCCGACGATATTCTAAATAGAATGTCTGATTCTGCAAAAAGATAAAATGACTTGAAAGCCAATGTTTATTAGGAGAAAAAAAATAAAAAGTTTCTGCCATGCCTGTCTTCCCCTTCTCATCACATCACAAAGCAGGTAGATGCAGACCAGAAGTTCTCCCCAAAGAATAGAGACAATATCCTCTCTACTTATTAACCAGTGCATGAAGTTCTTCCCTCATTAGTTTTATTTTAAAATGATTTTATATTTCCAGAAAAGTTACAAAGACAGTACAGAGAGCTCCATTATACCCTGTACCCTGCTTTGCCTGATGTTTAATCTTATAAAACCATGATCCAATGATCACAACTAAGAAATTAATGCTAGTGTAATACTAGACTTTATGCTGACTTCCTCAGGTTTTCTACGAATGTCCTTTCCTTTTGGTCCAATTCATAATGCCTTATTGAATTTAGTACATTAATCTCCTCCCAGCAGTGATCATTTCTTGCTCTTTCGTTGTCTTTCGTGACCTCCATGGTTGTGAAAAGAGCTGGTTATTTTGTAGAATGCCCCTCAACTTGAGTTTATTTAATGTTTTCTCATTGATTTGACTATGCTCATAGATTTAGGGGAGGAAACCAGAGAGGTGATGTTGAGCCATGGATTTCATTTTTAACATATGATTATAAGCTGTGGACAAAACAGAAAGTCAGAAATTTGCTCCTTCTGTTCCCCTGGGATGATAGGGATGAGATAGAGGTAGGGCAAGTAGATAAGATGATATTAGGGTTTTGGTTATCACTCTTATCCATAAACACATTCCCGCCAATCCTTAGGGTAAGGGCAGCTTTGTAACATCTTGATAGGTATAGATAGGGTGATCAGGGGCCACTGGGTTAGTGGCTCTTTCCCAGATGCAGGCCCTAGGGAATGGTGTGCTGGTAAATGTTTATCAACTGGCTCCAGGGATGGTGGTGGAGGTGAGGGAGGGTGGAGCCCTGATTTGCAATGTTTGCCAAGGTCCATGATGTAAACACTTCCACCCTGGCTGATTTCAAGCTAGTAAAGTGATGTCACTAAACACAGAGCTGGGAGGAGCTGTGTGGTCATGTACCACTACACAGTATTTTTACCAGACACAGTTGTAAAATGTAGAACAATAAATAGGAAGTAATGACTTTGTTAGTACTACCTTGTTTTAAATGTAACTCATTTGAATGTAAGTTTCTATTATTTAATTTTTAATAATGGCTGTGTTTATCAACTGGCTGGCAAAACTCCTGGAAATTTAATATTCAGCTGAGTATGAGCTACAGCCAGCACACCACTGCTTCCAGGAGACTCTGCTCCTTTGACTCAGCATCATATTCCATGTGACTCAGAAGCAAAGTCACAGAGGCAGCATATAGGATTTAGAGAGCATTCCTGGCTCATCCTGGCCTTTGTGTGAGAAGCAAGGGTTTCAGGGATTTCATAGTTCCCCATTGAGAGTGCTGGTGGACCCACAGAGTTCAGGGGAAAAGAGATCTTGGGACCTCTTTGATATGAGGGGAAATAACAAGCACTATGACAGTAATGATAAGAGCCTGTGCATACCATCAGGTGGGACTTAGTCACATTCAGTGGTCCCAATCCCAGGGAGAAAATTAATCCAGCCTGTCTATAGTAGAAATTGTTGATCATCCAGAGGGTACAGTGTGATCCAACAATGCCACAAGGATACAAGACCCCCATCACATGCCCAGATGGTATAATGGGAAGGAGAAGCAAAAGAGAGGTAGAGAACTTGAGAAAGACAATGTGTATTCCTTGGTCTTTTAAATGTTACTCAAAGTGTGGTCCAATGGCCCGTGCCAGTCCAAACAGTTTGGACCAAACTGTTACTGGTTTGAGGTGAGATAAATACAGGTGGCAATTCATGTTTGGAAACCTGTATCTTAAATTGACATTTCTATGCAATCCTAGAATTTGATCAGTGAATTCATTTCTTTGGAGCAGGATGTAGACTGGTTCTGGTGCATTGAACTGGCATGGTTAGTTGCTTGTGGCATAAGCTAAATACTGGTCACGTGAAACAGGACTATGTATTTGGTCCACAATCCACTAGAAAGATGAATTAGTTTGAGAACCATTAATCTAAAAGATGTTTTAAACCATCAGTTGTGGATGGGAATTAAACTCTGAATGGTTTGAATCAGAAGTTCTCAAATTAACAATATCTATGGACTAATAGTATCAGCATTACCTGGGAACTTATTAGAAATGTAAATTCTAGGGCTCCACCCCAGATGTACTGAATCAGAAACCCTGGGGGTAGACCCAGCAATCTGTGTTTTAACAAGCCCTCCAAAGTGACTCCAAAGCATGTTCGAATTTAAGAAACAGTAGTTCAAATGCTTAAAGTGAAAGAACAATGTTCAAGCTGGAGGAGAAATGTGAATTATCTTTGCTAAACTGAAAAACTGGGATCCATGAAGAGGACCAGACCAGGTAGAAGAAAAGAAAGAAAATCAAAGTTTCTTTGCACATTTCAAAGACAAGCAAGTAAATGAGACCAATATGGTAAAGTTGAACCCTTTTAATGGGTGATCACTTTTAGTTTTTCTCTACAAGTTTATCTATACTGCTTGTGCCTCCACATACCCAAGCATAACCCGTTCCCTGAGCCCACATCGATTTACAAGTATCAAAAATAGGGTCATGGTAATAGCACGCAGCAAAAGAAGAGTAGTTCTCTAGTTTTATTCTCACCCAACAATTGTTGAGTTTCTAGCTTTCCTTACCTTCCCTACGACTGCTCCTATTAAGAGTTCAGGAGCTGGGTGTGGTGGCACACACCTGTAATCCCAGTGACTCCAGACTGAAACAGGAGGATCAGGAGGATTGCAATTTCAAGGCCAACCTGGGCAACTAGTGAGACCCTATATGAAAACAAAATTTTAAAAAAGGACTGAGGATGTAGTTCAGTGGTAAAGTGTGTGTGTGTGTGTGTGTGTGTGTGTGTACGCACGTGCACACACACAGACATACACAGTCAATGTTTAGGAGGCCTCCCTGGGTTAATTTGTGTAATCCATCCTTCTCTCTCTCTGGGCTGTTCTCCTTTCCTGGTACCCCTAATACACAATATTTCTGATGCATCTGCTGCTTCCCAGGTAAGACTTGATCTAGTTCTAGGTTACAGACTGGTCAACAATGGAGATTAGCCATATTACAGCCAGGAAGACATTCTCTCTGCTCTCTACCTGGGCTACATTATCATAATGGGGGATGTCACCAGGGCCGATATGACATTCTAAGGCAGTCATTCTCAGACTCTAGTGAATCTTCTGATTCCACGGGTCTGGAGTGGACTAAGGATCTGCCTTTCTAACAGGTCCTAGGTGAAGCCTCAGCTGAGAGTTTGTGGACTACATGTTCAGAATCAAGTGAGAGCAGTGATTTTCCCACTTTTACCATGCTTTCTCATCAGGCCTGCAACACAGGGGGCAGCGGGAGGGGGAATAGTCTTAGGGAGAACAACTCTCCTGATTTGACAAGGATTGCCCTGCAAATCCCATGTCACAGGAGAACCCCCAATTGTGGGCAAACCAGGATATGGCATCCAACCTGTCTGCACTGGTCATCCTAATAACCTGAACAGCTCCTCTGTTTCCCCCTGACCTCCTGCCCACCTCCTCCCCAGCTCACATGCTGCCTTTGTCTCTTGACTCTTTTTCCCTTGGGATAAATGTTTCCTTTGAGACTCTTCACTTCTCCTCCAGGTAATATGCTCCAATTCAGCATATGTGAATCCACCAGACCTTACGACATAGCTTTGCAGCCAGTACAGCTGGCCAGCATTAGGAAGAGCTGCCCATTCAAATTGGTTTGGAAGGTTCTATTCAATGTTTCCCCACAGTTGATCAAAACTCAGAGACATACCTGCTCCCCTCTGCAGAAAGATTAGGGCCATATTTGACAGCTTGTGCTAATATTTCCACAAAGACACTCTCATTCTACATCATCTTGTAGAACAAGTGGGTTTCACCAGTGCTGTGCAGCAATGCCTACCCTGCTTCGCAATTATAGGTGATTAGGTAGATATTATTTGGAATTAGAAAAAAAAGTCTTCAACTCTGGGACTTGGCAATACAGGTCTTTTTTTTCCCTAATATTTCCAATTGTCTTGTCCACACTGAAATTATAAAGTCTTTTAGGTACAACCTCTGCCTCTACATCCTAGAAATATGTCTCTATGTTCACGGTTGAAAACCTTCACTGGCATGGAATTAAATGCAGAATAATTTCCAAACTCCCCATCTTAGTACAGAGTCATGGTTCTCAAACTTCACTGTGCATCAGAATGATCCAGAGAGATTGTTAAAAACAGATTGCTGGGCCCCACCCTAAGACTCAGATTCAGTAGATCTGGGTGGGGTGGGGTGGAGAGAGCTTTTGCATTTCTAACAAGTTCCTGGGTTATAGTGATGTTACAGAGGGTTTCATGGTTTGTAAAGAGCTGCCACATACAAGTTCCCATTTGATCCTATCCAGAATCTGAAAGACTGACAGGACAGGGATTATTTTACATCTCTCACAGATGAAGAGTCTTAAGGTAAAGAGGAAAAGTGGTTCATCCAGAGTAATGCCAACTCATCTTTTAGTCCCAGGCCAAAGTCTTTCTACTCAACCACCCTACTTCAGTCCTGGCTCATTGTATCCCCTCCCTCTTTGCTATACAAAATATACCCTTTCTTTAAAGCCAAAACACTGCCTCCTTCATGAAACATTCCCTGGTAATCCTGATTAAAATAAAATTGTCTGCTCATAAACTAAGATAATATTTTGTCTCTCTACTGGTTCTATGTTTAAAAAAAAATAACCTCCCTTTCTGGACTCCAGTCTCCTTGAGAATAGTAATGACTAACACCCATCTCTCCTTTTTGTCTCCATAGCACCCAGTTCTTAGTTTTAGTAGAAACTCAAAGTTCTGAAAGAAGGAATGAAAGATGAAGGGATGGGAAATTCACCTATTTTCTGAGTCAATGGTTTTATTTATAAAGTCATCAATGAAGGATATATTTGAATACTAAAATAGAGTTTGTGTTTTCTCTTTTCTTTCTGTCTCCATAAATAGAGGTGGCCAGCATTGATTAAGTGCTTGTTGGCTGCCAAGGGTTTTATACCATGACATTTTGCTCTTATCACCTAATAGACCAAATAGATAAATGCCACTGTGCCCATTTTCAAATGGAGGTCCTGAAGCCCAGAATTGTTTAGATATTCATCCTAGTTCAGTTCAGATACTGAAATCATGTTAGAAAGGGAAGCAACCCCAGTTCCATTTAAGCCCATATGACAAAATGAACACATGAAATCACACCTAATTACAGTACGACAATAAGAAAGTGTCCAGTTCCCAACAACATAAGAAACAAATTCATTCATAAGTAATACTAACCTTGATATCACCTTTTGGTAACATTATTTCCCACCTAGTAGCTGCTTGTCATTAACTCACCATTGCTGATTGAACCCTTGAATCCATTCTTTCAAGAAGGGAAAGGATTTCACTGTTACCATATTCCTTTCCAGGTCTTCATGTGACCAGTTACTACCAGTTGTGAAATGCTGGTCTGAGACTTAAACAGTAAATCTGCCTTAACAACAGAACTGTGATACAACAGAACATACCCGTCAGAAAAAAAGAGTGCAAAAAGTTTGGAGAAAGTTTTGAAAAAGGGTGGAGGGGTGTGGATAGACCCAGCAATACCTTTGAGAATAAGTTTGAAAGGAATAAAAACTTCAGGAAAAATGGAATACACAGACGCTAAAGCAGTATGCTGAACGTTTACCCTATTAATGGAACTGAGAATTATTAGTGGGTTTAACCGAAAGACTTTGCCAATGAATGTCATATGAACCCAATAGAGGCAGTTAACTGACAGCATTGTAAAATGATGAACTCACTCTAAGAGGATTCACACATGAGTTCTGCAGCTAGACTCTCAAAAGAGCAGAGATGTGCAACACGCTGAAAACCAAACAGATACATCAAAGGTGCCTGTTCTCATCAGTATGTGAAATAACAGTGCACATCCCTCCTTCTTATAGGTATTGCTGTCCTATCTGTTTAGCACTTGTTAGTTTAATTGGTAGGAATTGTTACAAGGTCTTAGTATTTCCTTAGCTGTTAAGACAGCTAACCCTAAATCTTGGCAGTTTAATGGATTTAAAATATATATAATTTTTACAATTTTAATGAAACTTTATCAAGAAGGAAGGAAATTCCAAAAACTTCCAAACTTTTCGGATCTACCAGGTAGAAAAAAAAAGTTTTAAAGCACATTTTTCAGGTCCCCTAGAGGGTTTGATTCACACACAAAAATCAATTCATACCAAATGTCCTATTTCCTAAACAGCTTTCTATTATTATTCTGCTTGTCAGTTCAGAGAGTTGGTAAAAAGTTGTGCATCTATAGGCAAGTAGAAATTGGTGAAGTAGGTATTTTTTCTAATTCAGTCCTGATGATGTTAATGCTTATCAGCTTCAATGGGCACTTTCGATCACTCTTGTATGTGTGCTGAGACAAGACAAAACCAGGGAGCCCCTGGGCTGCTGTTTTTTTTTTTTTTTTTTTTTTTTTTTTTTTGTTTTTTTTTTTTTTGGTACCAAGGATTGAACCCAGGGATGCTTAATCACTGAGCCACATCCCCAGATCTTTTCCTTTCCTTTCCTTTTTTTCTTTTTTTAATGTTTTATTTTGAGACAGGGTTTACTAAGTTGCTTAGGGCCTTGCTAAGGTTGATGAGGCTGACCTTGAACTTGCAATCCTCCTGCCTCAGCCTCGGCCGAGTTGCTGGGATTACCCAGTTGCTGTGTGCCATCATACCTGGCTGGAATTTTTGGACCAAAATAACAAAACAAAACAAAACCTCATCAGATATTTGATCTTTGTCACTGTTTGTTAGAAAAAGTCAAAAGTGACCCCTCAACTAGCAGCAGGTTAGTTCCTAGAAACCTCCATATTAGGGAATTCACAGTAAGATCCAGGAGAGAAACAAAATTTATTGCTAATGGGTATGCCTACCTGAAGACCAGCTGCGGGGAATTGTCAACTCTGCCTGGTCAGCAAGAGGCTCTAAAACAACAAGTTTTCTTGTAAACCAACAATAACAACAAGAAAATAACTTAGGCATGCTTATTTTCTAAGTTCTAGAACACTGCTCTTAACATTTCAAAGACTTACTCCTTACAATCACCTTATGAGGTAGTTACTATAATAATCCTCATTTTACAGGCTAAAGTTAGAAACTTAGAAAAGAAGGCCAATAACTTGTTCAAGATCACATACCTAGTGAATGGTAACCCAGGCAGTCTGGCTAATAAGCACATACTCTGGTCCAATATTCTCTACTGATCTTTTGCATGTAGATGATGATATACTTTCCCAACATAAGAAATGCAGATTCTTATAAACATTTTGAGAAAATGAGAAATGAAACTATTGTGCTCCTAATCTCATGTAATTGTGTTAGCCTTTTGAGGTATTTGCTATTATATTTTTATGTGTATTTTTAAATTTGATTTTGTTCTGTGATTTTAGGGTTTTTCCCTCTTTACATTATATCAGAAGTCATTCTCATACTGCTAGAAGTGTTTAGAAGTTCACTGTTAACACTTGCAAAACATTACATAGACTGGATATAATGTATTTATTTAGTAAGTCTGCAGCTCTTAGCTATTCAGGTTGTGTCCAAAAGCCTAGAGCATAAAATACATATGGAGGAGGACAGCCTAATTCAAATCCTTTCTCCTTTATTCACAAGTTACATAATCTTGAGCAATTTACTTGACCTCTCAATGCTTCATTTTCCTCATCTGTAAAATGGGGATAGTAACTACCACCTGGAGTTATTGTAAGGATTAACTACATTAATTGAAATAAAGCACTTAAAGTGTCTAGAGATAGTGAGACACAATACACATTTTAAAAATTACTTCCTTATATACATTCAGAGAGATAAGATTAATGGGTCAATTGGGTGTGATGGCACATGCCTGTAATCCCAGGGACTGGGGAACTTGGCAAATTTGAGACCATTCTCAGCAATTTAATGAGACCCTGTCTCAAAATAAAAAATAAAAAACAGGACTAGGAATGTAGCTCAGAGAAAGAATGTCCTGTTTTTTGTTCGTTTGTTTTGTTTTTGTTTTTGTTTTTTTGGTCCCACCAAAAAACTGTTGCTGGGTCAAAAGATATAAACCTCTTTTTTTCAAATAATTGATTCATGTCACTAAATTATTTCCAAAGAGTATTATATAGATTTATATATCACCAGATACATACAAAACCATTTTCAATGCTTTGTAATGATACAAACTCAATTTTCTATTGCTTTGTCTTCCAGTTCATTGATATGTTCTTTAACCGTTTCTAATGTTCTCTTCTATCCATCTATTGATTTTTTAATTTCTTATAATTTCCAATTTATTTCTGGAATTTCCATTTGTTTCTTTATTATAGTTACCACTAATCTGCTGAAATTTTAATCTTCTTATCCAATATCCTTAACTAATCACAGATATTTCCAAGTTTGTTATTCTTATATCTGAATGTATTCTAAGTCTGTTTTTGGTATTTTATCCTACCTTCAGATATGCCTGGTAATTTTAAGGAATACCAAACACTGTATGGAAAATCGTAAGAGATAATTTGAGCCTCTGAAAAATCGCATCTTCATCAAGTGAGATCTCTCTTGGATTCCCTGCTCTCTGGGTTCTTGGCCTCTAGAGTTCTCTCCAACTTAAAGTTCTCCAAGGTCTTTAAACCATGTTTGCTAGATTTCATCCAGCTTTCCTACTTGTTTTTGGAGTGTGATATTTAAATGTAATAGCTGGGAGTTTAAAATAGTTGATTCAATCTAAATATAACATTTTTTGTTGCAGTGTATATTTATTTGATTCTTAAGGCTGATATTTCCCTATATTTGCAAATATATTTCATCTTTTGTGAAATCTGACTGTATTCTCATATCAGGTATTGATTAAATGCAATTCTTTTCTTATTTCATACATTGGTCGGGTATTATGAGTTTGTATGAGCTCCTGTGTAATAATCATTAACCCTTTTGTTTATTATGTTCAAATAGCTGCACCTAGGTTGTTTATTGATCATTTTTCCTAACATAATCAAATGTGTTTTACTGTTCACTTTGTAACTGGCTACATTTTTCAGCCTATAAAGTTCCTTTATACTGCCTATGGTTTGAGTTTTTATTATATGTATGTAATAAGTGTAAAAATTGACTTTTTTGCAAATTAAACAGCCCCTATGTTGAAAAATGTTTTCTTTCTTCATTGATTTATGTCCTGTCTTTATCAAATATTTTATTCTTACATAAAATTTTTTGGCCACATATTTGGCATCATTTATTTTAATGCCAGTATCATATGATTTAAATTACTATAACTTTATAATAAATTTTAATATTTGTTGAGAACAGTTTCTCATTACTCTTCTCAGAATTGAGTTCTGCCATTCTTGAGTATTTTCTCTTTCAGATTTATGCTAAAATAAATTTTCCCTCACCACTTCCTCAAAATGAACAAAAACAAGAGAGGGATTCTTATTGGATTTTCATTAAATTTGTAATTTGTAAAGGATTAACTATATAAAAATGTTCTAAACATGAAACCCATCTTCTTTTTTTTTTTTTTTTTTTTTGGTACCAGGGATTGAACCCAGGAGCACTCCACCACTGAGCCACATCCCCAGCCCTATTTTTGTATTTTATTTAGAGACAGGGTCTCACTGAGTTACTTAGGGCCTTGCTATGTTGCTGAGGCTGGCTTTGAATTCTCGATCCTGCCTCAGCCTCCCAAGTGCTGGGACTACAGGGGTGCGCCACCGTGCCCGGCTGAAACCCATCTTTTGATTAAGATTTTTATAGTTTTCGAAGTTTTGCTTAGATACATCACATATTTCTGGTTAAAACTTGGTCATGGTGTTTTATATATTTCATTGTTCTTATAAAGTGAATCTCTTAAAATTTCATGTTTCAAATAATGATTGCTATTATTAGAAATACTGTTGCTTTACGATAGTGTTTTTATTCTAATATTTTACTAATTAATTACATGTATTCATGTTTTCATTGATTCCTTTAGATTTTCAAATAAAAATATATTTCCAGTACATAATGTTAGGTTGTATATATCTTTTTTCATTTATTATAGCTCTTCTTTCTTTAGTCTGTTTTATTACATTGATTAGGGCTTTTAAAATACTAGTAAATACTATTATTATGGCAAATCCATTATAGTAATCACCCTACCCATTTCAAACACACACATTTCTAGAATTTTTACAGTAATTTTGATATTGATAAATAGTATAATATATTCATTATCTAACTAGTATAAAATACTTAATACCATTATCAGGTTGAAAAAATCTTACTTTTTCTATTTTACCATTTTATCAGGAATAGGTATTAAATTTTATCTAATGCTCTTAAAACAATCTATTAAATTAATAATTTATTTCATTATATTTTTTAACCTATTATTATTAAATATTCCATAGTATAGTTTCTAATTTTGCAAACTTTTGTAGTAGTTTGGATACACATTTTTTGCCATGCTGAGTTCTATTATATTTAAAAAAAATAGAATGTAAAAATCATCTTTTGTTTAGTTATTTGGTGTACAGTCTTTTAGTGTTATTGTTTCTTCACTGATATTACACTATTAGTGATTAGAAAATAGTCCCCTTTTTCTTATTTAACAAAAATTCTGTTTCATTTGAAATACAAATTGCTGTATCTGATTTGGATATGAACATTTTATGCTTCAGAAAAGTCTTAGCTATTAAAAAAAATTGTCATTTTTCTCTGAGTATTACTCTTGGAAGCAATACCACATCATTAGACCTGTATTTCAATTTAATCTAAGGATCTGTCCATTTGGATAAGAATATTTAAGCCATTTATATTTGTCATAATTTTTAATTTGATTGGACTTATTTTATACTTTTTTTTCCTTTTCAATAGTTCCTTATTATTACCCTTCCATTTCTTTTTTGGCCTGGACTATGTTTTGTTTTTATCTTCTATAATTATTTTAAAAAAAAATAGATACTGTAGTTCTAGTAACAGTAGCTACATTAAATTGTCCTTGACTATCCTAAAGTGTATTCTTATCTAATGATTTAAAAATGAAACAACTCATAATGCTTTCATTTCTTTGATCTCCCTTTTCTACACTGTGATTATTAGTTACAGATTCTGCTAAAAATTCAAAAGCCTCCTCTTCAGAATTATATTGAAAACATTGCTCCCTTAGTAAAAACTATCTAGCTACCAGCATCAATTTTGCATTCACTTTGACTTCACTATGCTTTATTCGTTTGTTATTTGTTATTTTGTCTTTACATTCACTGATTAGCATTAATATTTTCTCATTTTTGAATTTTTATACTCTCACCCCTCAGTGACCAGGAAAATATCCCCTCATAATTGCTGCAAAAGACTCTTGCTTGTTGTTCTGTTTTTTGACATCTGGTGGATTTTTAATTTTTATTCTATAGCTTTTATAAGTAAAACAATAATTACGCTCTAACACATGGAGAATCAAACTAGTTTCTCTTTACATTGGTGTGGAAATTCACCTGAGGTTTTAAAAAGTTCTTCTTCCTTATAGAAATGTGAGGGCATATGCTTTTTCTTTGGATATGCTTGCAGGAATTTTCTTGTCCTAGAAATTGAAAATTTTGCTAGCTTATGGCAGGCATTTATCTTTATTTCTTAATTGTGCTCTGAAGAAGCCTTTTAATGTTAGTGCATTTTTTATATGTGGACAGTTCTCTTCTGGTATAACTGACTTTTTCTTCCAATTAATCTACTTTATTTTTAGGGGAACACTGATTATTTTACTAATAAATTCAGGACATATTTATTAATATTAATAGTAAATGCTAAAAAAATTGTATATGCCATGTGTTAAGCCCTCTGTTGGGGTAAGATTATAATATGATATTCATTGTTGTTAAAAAGCTTACATTCTGAGTTAGAACACCCATAATTTATATACCAGTTTCCCTTCTTCCCTTTAACTCTCTATTCATTCATTAAGATACTTAGAAGTTTTCCCTCTGTACCCCTGATTTCTATTTCTGCAAAACAGAAATTTACCCTAATGCATTTTTTTAGTTTAGTCATGATCTAGTCTTTTTTGGAGGGGAGGGTTTACCGCAGATTGAACTCAGGGGCACTTGACCTCTGAGCCACATCCCCAGCCCTATTTTGTATTTTATTTAGAGACAGGGTCTCACTGAGTGGCTTAGCACCTCACTTTTGTAAGGCTGACTTTGAATTCTCAATTCTCCTGCCTCAGTCTCCTGAGTTGCTATTTTATTATAATAGCATTTCAAAGAAGGCTCATGTTATCAAAAGGTTATCATAAAAAACAATTATTTCAGGGGGTACAGAGGTTAGGGGAAAAGGGGGTTTCAAATACATCATAATTTTTTTATAATAATAGTCTCAATTATAAATGTTTGTGTATTTCTGTCTGTTTTTAACTGAAATTACAACTGATACATTGGTTGATCAAAACCAGTAACTTATAGTCTTAAACATTATTTAAGTAAGATAATACTTACAAAGTAGAACAAGGGCAAATCTTAGACAAGGAGTTTCCAGGACCATAAAATAAATTATATCACAGTTTCTAACTGTCCATGGTAAAAGAAACTTTAACACTAATTGAGCAACCAGCCATTAAAACAAATCTATTTCAAATTTTTTATGAAACAACTTCATTTCAATGTGAATAGTTCTAGTTCTAAATATGCCATCATATTAAAACTAATGTTAGTCAATACAATTAAATAATGTATCTTTATGTACCAATGGTATCTCCAATTCCCTCTGTAAGACCTCAGGAAGTAGATGTGATTGAACTATTATAGAGAAGCAACCAGTTTCTGCTACACTTCACCTATTGGGGAATGTTAACTGCTTCAAGTTCAAAAAACTGCCAGGAGATCCAAACTGCAGGGAGCCCAAGCGGAAAACTTCCCCATGCCTTCAGTGTGCTTTCACAAAATTTCCCTTTTCCTGTAAGCTCATAGTCAGCTTCTAGCAACTCATAAGTAAAGAGTAAAGGAGAAAACAAAAAAGACCAAAGAAGAAGATTGTTATGGCGACAACATATTTCAAGCTATTGGTGCACAAGGCTCGAGAAGGCATCAGATGAAAGCTTTTATGTTTCCATCATTAAAATAGAGAGATGCAGTTCTGGCCAGCAGCAACTTTCACTCTGCTAGCATAGAAAATTCCTAAGGTATGTCAGGGTCAGCACCACAGATGAACACAGAGACATGTTAAAGAGCAAACTGGAATTGAAGAAGCAGATTCCCCATTCTCTCCAATAACTGATTATATGCTTATTTTTATACTTTTATTGTTGATCATAAAATTATTTTTCAGATGGTCCTAAAGCTTTTTAAAAAGTAATTTGGTGGAAGAGTGTTCATATTCTGCAATTCATTTGGTGTCTTTCCAGAAGTCCCCAAATTGAAATCTTAAAATATGCTTATTGGGATGAAAAACCAGCTTAAAATCAGTTTTGTCAAACAAGTCTGGTTTTTTTAATTCAATGAGTGATTTTAAAAATTAGCTTCATTGTTTTTTAATTCACCATCTGTTAACTCAATAAATATGAGTTCTTAAACTTAACCTAATTGTCTTGGAATTTGCTGTTTTTGAAGTTGATTAAAGTTATTTAAATTAATTTTATTGTATATCCAGACTAAAACAAAGCATGTCTGCATTTGGATAGATCTTGGCTAATAATTTACAAATAAATGTGCCCATTTGTAAAATGAACTACTTATGTTTATGACTCTTAGTATGTATCAGTCAATATGTGAATATGTAGAAAGAGATGCTGATATTAGATCATTAAGGAGGTAGTATAGCAACACACCCAAAATAGTAGCCATTAAAAACTGACCAAGTACAAAATTTTCATCAACCCCATCTCAAATCTAATAAAGAAGAAATGTAGAGTAGATATACTGGAATGTTCTTTTCACTGTGCACCCCCATGGATTAGAGGAGCTACTATGTTTCCTTAAATGTATTGTCTCTGGTCACAGTTTATTGGACTAAGGATGGTCACTGGACCTACATCAGTCAATCAGATTATTTCCTGAGAATTGTGAAACACAGTCAAGGCATCCAGAGATGGAGTATCTGGAACATCTGTGGCTCAGGAACAACTGGCAACCATGTTCACTATGTGAACAGAGAAGAGGAAGGAGCTGGACTATCATGAGAAAGAAAGACAAGGATGAGACTTGCAGAGAAAGGACTGACTGGGTTCCCTATAGTAATTCAATACTCTGTTCCTGAGGCCTAGTTGTATCCTTGACCTTGGATTACATTAAAAGCCTCAATGTGTTCTTCCCCTTTTGCTTAAGCTCAGAGTCAGCTTCTGACATTCACAAGTCAAAATAACTTCAACTAAATGCAATACAGAGGAAATCTTCCTAGTAACAATGACAGTTTAACCGGCGATTTCCAAGTTTCACTCCTCATCCCTATTTCCTTCCGATAAGGCTATGTGTTTAATTTTAACTTGTAGTTTTTTTATTTGGGGTTACTGTTTTCTAGATTTTATCTAAAAATCTTCATATATTCCCAAGATACATATATTTTCCACCAAAAGTTTTATGGTTTTAGTCTACATTTAATTCTATTAATTACATTTAACCCATTGCAAATGAATTTTGTCTAGGGTGTGAGGTAGGGATCCAGGTCCCTTTTATCCCCCACATGAATATGGAGCTATTTCAGCATAATTTTTTGAAAACACTTCCTTTTGCACATTGGGTTGTTTTGGAGAAGGTGAATATGGAGTGAAAAGGGAGGTGTGGAGAAGCCATTTGAATCTAAACTAATGAATTAGATTAATGAAAGGGAGACTTGTTTTATTTTATTTGTTTTATTAATGTGTTTACTAAAATGATAGTACCTTTATTTAACAACAAGAAAATGGGTCAATAACACAGTCATCAGAGTTCACTTTTTCATAAGCTCATATGCAATGCATCTAAGACACATCTGATAACTAAGAGTCAATCAACTTTTTTTGTTTTTTCTTGTCTGCTTACCCCTTCCATTGTCTGCATTATGTGTATTCACTTATGCTCCAAACACTAAAAGGAGCCAGGCATGCTGAGATCCATGTTGAAGCTATTCCCATTACATGGAATAGGCTACATTTTCTCATGACTGCTAAATAGTAACAAACTGATGACCAAGTCAAAACAGAAATCATCTGCTGGTCCTGCTTTATTTCTTCATCTTACTTTGTACCATAATAAGAACTTTTGTCGGCTTTCCAAGTGCATAAACAGACTTCGAATTTCTCTCATGAAGATCCCAGACCTATAATATCATGTCATGTTTGAGATGACCTCAAAGTGAGGATGATTCTCACAATCCGTCGACTGGTACAGCAGGAATTTGACCTGCATATAAATCACCTTCACAGCAAAACAGAAAATGCTTAATATTTACCCCTGAACACTAGGATAAACAGATAAATTAACCAGTTTGGGGACGATGTCCATTCAAGGTACTTCCTAAGCCTGGCCTGGTCTCTGAGGCCTCAATATCTTGGTATACTGGTTACACTTTTGTACCACAGCATTTTGGGTCATTATCAGCTAAGCATTTCTCAAAAATATATTGTAGGTGGATGGAGATCTATAGTTTGAGCTAAAAAGCATCGATTATACTATTTCTGGAAAAATTTACCCCTAATTATCCCAGAAAACAATCCCTCCCTCATCCCCAGCCTACATGATCTTGGCTTAAGGAGGCTATACTGCCAATTTCAAAGGTGGACATTTGACCCAAGAGCACTGAGACAGGGAATCACAGCTGCTGACCCCGGTGGTGAGTGCAGGATTGTGTACATTATACAATTCGATGCAGTTACAATCAGGTAGAGTTCTTTAGCCATAAAGTGAAAAAGGAATAATCTTTGTGCTGGAGTTTCTATACCAGAGGCCTGGAAGCTGGGAGAAAAGCAGAATTAAGAATGAAGTTAAAACAGAAATTAGCACAAAAGAAAACAGAACCAAGATGTGGTTGGTAACACTGTTTGAGCACCTAGACTCAATTTTGCCTCAAGTAGTATTTACAATATTTTTTCCAACTTACATGGGGAGAGGGGAGTAGAGGAGGGACAAAATAGGGAAACACCACCAAAAATAAAACTTATTTTCCAAGTGGGATCTGTCCTCCAAATCCATCTGGATTGCTGGATTCCACCTGGTTCAATCAAATCTGAACTTCTGGGCATAGAGCAGGGAATCTGAATTTTCAACATATATACCCATTTTAATTCCATACCACTAAATTTTGAAGTCACCTTATCCACTCTCTTCATTGTATGGTTGAGCAAACAGAACTTTGAAGACTAAGTGTCTTTCTCTAGATCACTCCCCACCACCTATTTATTCTGTGTGTGAGAATTATCAGTGAAATAGAACAAAGGTCCCTACCTTCATGGACATCAACAAGCCAGATGCTTTACTAAGCATGAGAACCAGAAATTGGTTCAACCCTTTTCTTCCTGGTGCCTGATGTCCCTAAGGTCATGCTCTAATACAAGGCTTCCTTAACACCAATATGTTTTTTGTTTTGCTTTTTGTTTAAAATGTTAGTAATGGCAAAGATTCTACATTTGGGCATGATTTCACAGCAAGTAAAAAAATAGGAGGTGCTTTCACGACTTGAAGGTAAATGTTACTATAGTGTCTGTGGTCTGATATTTGCAAACATTTCCACCAAAGTGACAGAGAAGGCAGCAGAAGGAAGCAGAGGCAGTACCCACCTTTACCCCCAAAGTCTCCAGCAGCCAAAAGGTCTTTTTATTTAAAGACTCTTGTGTTTTAAGAAAATCATATAAAATGCTGCATTAAATTTCATTATGTGTATAACTCTGATTTAATAGAAAAAAAATTTATTCTAAAATCTTTAAGTGAAAACTAGTCCAGAAATAGAGGCCATAATTATTATTTGACTTGTGTATCCCCAGCGCACCATCCCCTCATCCAGGAAGGACATACCTCTAGCCCACTTGTAAAAGTCCATTCACTTCTCCATTCTTATTCATATGCTAGGATTTTTTTCTATACATGACACTAATAACAAAAAAAAACAAGTACTAGTCTTTATTGAATACTAACTCTGTGTTGAAACACTGTGTATGTACTAACTCCTGGAAAAGGGCATTGCTATTTTCCACCATTATCGAAGAGGAAATTTAGGGAGAAGGAAATAAGACTTGCTCAAGGTCATGGATGTAGTAACCAGTTGAAGTAGGATTAGAATCCAGGTACTTGAACACCTGAGGCTGTTCCACCCACATATATTCATTAACTCCCAAGTCCACTTGAAACATAATTTTCCCATGCTGCCCCTTTGTATTTGAAACTCTTGGAACACATAAAATGGGTGGTTTTATGGTACATAAATTATACACTAAAACTCAAGAAAGTTGAATAAAAATTGTTGATGAGAAAGTTGCTAAGAATCTAAAGACCTGGCTGGGTGTGTAGTGGTGTACACCTATGATCCCAGAGACTCAGGAGGCTGAGACAGGAGGATCACAAATTCAAAGCCAGCCTCCACAACTTGGTGAGACCCTGTCTCAGAAGAACAAATAAAAAGGGATGGGGATGTAGCTCAGTGGTAGAACACCCCTGGGCAATCCCCAGTACAAATATGAATAATATATGGATAAATGGATAATATTGGGATGTCTGCAGGAACAAAACCTATAAGAAACTATTCAGCATGCCTTTTGAAAGAACACCTAGTGTTTCTAATATTCTAAAGTTTATAGGAGAGTGTGAGGTATTGTTACACATTTCTAATTGGCAAGTGGCAGGCAAACATGACTTCATAACAGGAGAGGAGCTAACAAGAATAAGGATTAGTGGACTCAATTTTTAAAAACCACCAAAATTAAATTTAAGATTAAAAAATAAAATTAAAATTAAATTTCCTCAAGACAATCTAAGGCATATTGCTACTGAAAAGGCAGAGCTAAAATAATCTGATGGTTTTAATAAAGAGTAAAGTTTTCACTAGAAACACACATATATACATAAGCTATCTAAAACGTGTCTGCAGGTCAAAATTAGCTTAAGGGACTACCAGTATACTTTAACATATTGGATAAATTGTCAAAATTTAATGTTTAAAAATTTTCATATAAATCCAGATTTTCAGCATTTCTGTAGAAACTGGGAGATCTGACATTTGGCATCACTGGCATTTACTTTCTGGTTTAGACACAGAACATATTCTTGGGACTACAGCAGTCCCCACCACTGCTTATGGTCTTAATGTGTTCTGCTTTGCTCACTTACATCCATGTTTGGCCCTCAGTGGGTTTGCAATCCCTGATGTATGGAGAAATGTCCCAACTCCAGAGAGTATCTCCAAGGTCCTTCACAATTTGAAGCTGTTTGGTTTCAGCCTTTACAGAGACTCCATGTTCCTGCCTCACTGAATTCCTTACGGACTTTCCTAAACAACGAACTTTGTCCAGAAGGTCTGTTTGGAATATCCTCCCTTCCATTTTCTTTTCTGCCTAGAGGAATGTCACTTATCCTGAATACTTAGTTCAAGTGTCAGTTCCTCCATGGAACTTTCCTAAATCCTGCCAGCTTGTGATTTGCTCCTTCCTAAGAGTTCCCATAACACTTGGTGCCTCTACTAACATTGTAGTAACATTTTATGTTTGTCTGACCAATCAGAAAATATATTCCTTGAAGAAGAGAACCCTTTATCATCTCTTCATCTCTAATCCTTAATAGAGTGCCTGGTAACTCCTAGGTATGTACTGAATAGTTACTGAATGAACAAAAGGCAGTCTAAATGAACAAACGAACATATACTTCCACTAGAATTTTTTGCGTTACAAGATGTTATAAAGCATTTAATGTTTACAATAAGGGAAGTAATTACTCAAGATCAACTTGTAAATTTTGATAATGATCATGACATTTTCAGATAACAGTTGTTAAAAGTTCCTGTTCATTGTACCCTTGACAGGAAAACAGTCTCAAAAAAATAAAATGCAAGTAATATTAGTAAATTTAAGAGTGACTTAAAATTGATATGGTGCCACACTTAGGTGAGGAGTGGGAGTTTAGTACTTTATTCAAAGAGACAGTAGATGATAAAATAAGTCACAAGTTTGTCACCCTATAATCTGTTGGCTTTTCTGGCAATGTTTACCCTGGAGAAAGGAAGACTCGAGCCACAGACCGATGGGTTGGGATAGTTTAGCTGGCAGGATATGATAGGACAAGGGCTATTGCTAGTATGGTAGTCCTTAGAGCTGGTACCATTGCTCCCTACTCTTGGGCACAAGCTAGGCTGCAGTGTCTTGTGATGAGCTGATGATTCCATGAAGCCATGCAACTAGTCTTGATTGATGGATCAGTAGTGAGCCCAAATGATGTGTGTCATTTCTTGGCCATAGAACTTAAATGCCAGTGTAAAAACCTCCAGAGCGAACTTTACTTTTGCCATAGCAACATGAAACATGCAAGATGGTAACTACTCCAGTAGTTTGGGACCTAGAGTAAGAAGACACAGAACTGACTGGTTGACCTACAATAGACACACTGCACAGACAAGAAGACAATTTTTGCTGCTAACGGGCTACCAAAAATTGGAATTGTTACTCCAGTGTAACACTGGATACAACAGATTTGCTCTTCTTTGCTGCAAATGTCAAAACTAACAGTAATGGTTGAAAGTTTCAGGAAGATCAATTCTCTGCAATACAAGAAAAAATATAATAACTTGTACAAATATGAAATGAACTACTGTGGAACTTATTCATTTATTCATATAATATATATTGAGCTCACCCCTGAGGTAAGCCCTATGTCAATAAAATCCCTGCCAACATGGGGGGTAGGTGGTGAGTTTCCCTTCACCCAAGATGTCTATGCCGAATGACCGCCAAAAGGTTTGAACTGACAAATTAACTTTTTTAAATTTAGCTTAAAAAAAAAAAAAAAAAAAAGCCTTTCAACCCAGAGCTTCAGGATCTCTACTTTCTCTGCTTTAAAAGTAAAAATAAAAATCTAAACTAAAAAAAAATTTTTTCTCAACTCAAGCCTTTTACTGATCCATTGAGTTGTGTTTGCACATTTTAATGTCATTTTCCCAGCAAATAAGTTCCCTGAAGGCCAATACTGTTTTATCTCTCCCCTTGCATCTTTCTCATAGTATTTAGTAGGCAATATTTTACTGTCTACTCTTCTAGGAATATAATCAGTACAATCTTTGGTACTTGCTACTATTATTGAACAGTTGATATGTTTCAGATTTGTCTTTCAACCATTTAAGTTGCATTTGGACTTGTTACAAAAAAATCCAGTAGCACAAGCATATTGCTGTGTTAGTCCATTCTGGCTGCTAGAACAAAATACCTTAGACTTGGTAATTTATAAACATCGGAAATTTATTGCTCAGAGTCCTACAGGCTGGGAAGTCCAGGCTCAAGTCATAGGCAGATTCGGTGTCTGGTGAAGATTTATTCTCTACTTCATAGATGACACCTGGTTGCTGTGTCCTCATCAAAAAGAAGGAGCATAGGTGCTAGTCTGAGCCTTTTTTATATGGGCATTAGTTGTACTCATGAACACGCCACCCAAATTCTCTCCCCCAATACTATCACATTGTGCTAGATCCAACATATGAATCTTAGGCAGACACCAACATACAGACCATAGCAATCAATTTTATAACTTTCAGACTAGATGCTCTTTTCTTCCAAAAAAAAGATTTTAGTGTTGTGGTATTGAATTTATGACATCACATTTATGACATAATATTTCACTGACATCTTAGTTCAGTAAGTATTAAATGAATCCCTACTGTGTGCCAAGGGATAAGGTTTGCCCAAGAGTTCATCAAACTATGCTACTTAATACACTACACCCAGAATTACATACTTCTGTATTGTAATAGAGCCTATGAGTTCTCTGATTAAGACTATTTTTGGGGGAATAAAAAGCAAATTCAAAAGGTTGGGGGCAAAATGTTCTCTTGGTTTAACTCAAGGGAGCATATCACACCTTAAATTATGGGGGCTTAGCTGATAATTTCGGAACGTAGATAAGTATGTAAGTGAGAAAACAGCAATTCTATTTTTGAATTTCAAATTTGTTAAGCTTCATTTTAGGCTTTCAGAATTGGAGAATCAGCTGCCTGTTACAAGATATTACTAATAAGCAGTAATTAAAGACTGAGAAAAAAATATATATATATGTTTTTGGTTTGGAATATATATATGTAATAATATATATACATATATATATTCCAAACCTGATGTCTTTCTCAGATGGAGTTATTGGTTAGGCAATTCTGCATTTTGGCAAATGAAGGCAGGAGAATTTGACATCACCTGGACCTATGGGGCAGAAAATGATCCAGGAAAGAAAACTTGTGTTTTACTTTGTTTTGCTTATTGCAGTCATTCATATCTTTCTGCTCTGCTTTACAAAACTAGGACTCAAGGAGGGCACTTGAAAAGGGAGGGGGACTAGTTCCCTAAAAGAACACTGATGCATGAAATTTTTATATTGTGTCTTTGGAATTGTCTCTGCAGAAAATGATGATCAATAGAAAAAGATGGATAAATTCCAGTAAGTTCAATATCCCTGGATAGAAGGTGGGGGTGCATATCAGAAAGCAGCATGAATGCACATGCTATTTTCCTTTATTTAGAAAAACCATACAAAAATACAGCAGTTGGTGTGTTTGTTACCAAGAGCTTGAAACACAAATCAACCACCGTGTAAAAGATAAAATAAGACTGCACGGATATCAGGATTTTCCCCGCGTGTTTTATTCAGAGGCATCTGACAAAAGAGGACCTAACAGAGCTTTTAGGAAAAACTGAATTCTCAGCCCACAGTCACTTTCCAGGAACTTCCCTGCAAACAGTGCTCTGCACTGGCAGGATGGAAATCTTAGCAATCTCTCTCCTGCTTCTATAGTTCCCTGCTAAATACAATTATTTATGGGGACTTAATGAGAGAGCAAGCCTTGTGTGAAAGGAACTCAAGAAAGTACAGCTTCTAAAAATACACCTAGGCAGCTTTACAGTCCTTATTGTTACAAACTGACGTTTTGCAGTTCATGCCATGAAGCTAACAACTTCCACTCCTTGCTAAACACACACACACAAAGAGAAAAAGTAGAAACTATGTTTTCTCTTTCTGCAATCCCCTTAACTTCGAGTAAACAGTAGTAATTTGCTGTTGTCATACTCTATGCAAATTCTCCAAAGGCAACACAATACAAAAGACCTGTTAGCTTCTAGAGCTAGGGGACAGGGGTGGCAGGGGGAGAGGGCTAAGGTTGATCCAGTTCCAGTTTCTTAACCTGGGGTTCTGAGCCTCCAGTTATCCTGGTCTTTCAGAGGTCATTGGAGTTTTCCCATTTGAGAAGGTTCCCCTAGCCTGTCTCTCCCGAGTCCCTAGTTAATGAAATCCGCATTCCTCCCATTCTTTGCCCCCAGCTTCTTGGGGGAAACTGTACATCAGCTTAGGCATCTCCTTTCAGTGGGTGAAAAGTACAGCAGCTATCATGAGGATAAATACTGAAACAAATGCGCTGAGGTTCAGCGTGGGGGTCTGCAAGAGAGGGCCCCCTCGTTCTCCTTCAGCCACGTGCTCCTCAGTTGGGGTGCAGGGCTCCTGGATGAGGGGGCGATGCTGAGAGGGAGAGACTGCCACGAAGGAGGCTGAAGGGAAGGAGGCCCTCTAGTACAGATTATCTCAACCGAATATTGACAAGGAAAAAAAAACTGGCCCACATGTCCCTAGTGGGGAGCAATACACCCACGCAGGTTAGGTTGGGGGGTGCTTCGAAGCCTCTCACCTGACTTCCTACTCCGCTGGCACACACACTACACCCTCCCCTCCTCTGCCCCCCACAAAAGCCAAGCCAAACAACGAACAAGAGGAAGCCGCAGGCGGCAAGAGGAGGGGTGCCGTGGTGGGGGCCCATGAGAGGTGAGGGGGCAGGGTTGGCGGGCGTCGAGAACCGCGCCGCGCACCCCCAAGCGCACTCCCAAGCTCCCTCACTTACCCCTGGCGGCTGAGGGTCCGGTCTTCAGCGCCGACCCCAGTGCGCGCCCCCTCGCTGCTCCGGCCCGCCGTCCCTCACATCCCGGTCCGCGCGCTGGGAGGGCGCCCGGGAGCGGCAGTGGCAGCGGTGGCGGAGCGGCTCGGGCTCGGCTCGGCTCGGGCTCCAGTGCGCTTGGTGTAGCCGGCGGCCGCCGAGGCTCCTACCGCCAGGGGGAGAAGCCGCGGCGGGCGCTGGGAGGCGGGCCGGGCCCTGGCCGCTCCGCCGGCTAGCCCGCGCCTCACAAGCTCCGAAGCGGCCGCGGCGCCGGCGCGGGGTCCGCAGATCCCCGGGGCGCAACGTGCCCGGCCCGAGGCGCCGCGGCTGGATGCGCGTCCCGGGTAGCCGCGGGCTCCCGCGGGGGGCGCCCCGGACGCTCCGGTGCGCCTCCAGACTGCGGGCGCCGCGACCGCCGAGCCGGGAGCAGCTCCCGCCGGCCCCTTCCCCCTCCCGCCCCCGCCACCGCCCCCTCCCCCTCCCCCCGTTAACATCTCCTCCCTCCCCTCTCCTCTTCCTTCCCTCGGCCCCGCGCGCTCGCTCGCTCGCTCCTCGCCTCGCTCTCCCCTTTAAACGCCCACTTCGGATGGGGAAAGAAGACAACTTGAAGTCAAGTTGCAATTAACTTCCGCGGCAGCCGCAGCTCGGCGGCGGCGGCAGAAGAGGCAGTAGCCGCCGCCTCGGAAGTCCGACGCCGGCGCGCCCGCCCGGGGAGCCGTTCCTGGTCTCGGGCCCGCACTCGACAGCCACCGCTGCCCCCCAACGCTCATGCCTGAGTGAGTTCTGCTCTTTTGCCTCCCTTTTCCCCATGCTGCTCATGCTCTTTTATCTATGTCTCTGTCTCTCTTTTTCCGGAATCGATCCAAACTTCTCTGTATCACCCACCCACGGCGCCCCTTGTTGGGGCGGCTTTGCTCACCTCTCCTGGGCGCCTGGCGGTAAGGGGGTCTTCCAAGCCCCTTCTCCCGCGCGCTAATGGATCCCGAGGGGTGGGCCGGTAGAGTGAGGAGAGAGGTTGGGATGGGGGACTTGAGGATGTCATTCGTTCTCTCTCAGGGTGTGGACACACTAACACACCTGCCCGACAGATCTTGGCTGAATAAACTCATCCAGGTCACCGCTATGGTTCCTTTTAGAAGAGAAAAGGGGTGCGAAAAGGACCGAAGGACGCAAACGGGAAAACGGGGAACCTCTCTGTGGGTCCCGGAGCTGGGAAGGCTCTAAGGTGCCCGATGGAGTGGGTTGGGGGATGGAAACATTCCCCCGCAGGATCGCGAGTCGGCTCAGCATCCTTACCCAGTCCATCTCCACCTTCCTCCGCTCCCGGCCAGCGCGACTGGTTTTAAGCGGCAGCGGAGAGGGACCCGGGAAGTTTGTGGCAACTTCTTCGTCCCGGGAGCCACTCGGGCACCGGGGCGCTCAAGTTGGAGCCCGGAGTTTGCAAGCCAAAGCATTCTGTGTTTAGATCCCTCGCCGGCTATAGGGAAGTGGGCCCTGGAAGGGCTGTTAGCGTGAATGCGGGTTTGGAGTTGGGTTGGAGGCGGGAGGAAGTGCTGCCCTCTTAGCCGGGGCCGGGACATCACAGGTGCAGCCTTGGGGTCTGCAGCCGGTTCTGCCTTCCTACTATTCTGACCCAAGCGCAGCGGCCTTCTCTGAGTGCTTCTCCACTGCCGAAGTTCCCGGGGCGGCAGAACCAGGTTTTGGGAAATCAGAAAGAGAGGGTCGAAGCAGGCAGGTGGCAGGTCCAGGGAATAAGTAACACGTGCATACCTGGGGAAAGCACTGAGCGGGACCCTCTTAGGATGACCCCAAAAGACCAAGAGAGATGAGCGGTGTAAAGCTGTGGGTGGAGGTTTTGGCTCTGGCCTCCACTAGGGCCAAATTTCACTTGCAAGTGCCAACCACAGGGTCATCTCTCAAAGTGCCTTGAGAGGCTGGCAACTTTGACCTCTGCGCCCTTCCTCAGAGAACTTGCTCAGCGGCAGTCCGAATTTCTAGGCAAATGGTGTAAGACTTTGGACTCCACATGGTGGTAAAAAGAGAGAGGGAAAACAGAAAGAACCCCGATTCCCTGGAGACCACCTTTCTGCCCCGAATGTGAGGTTCCATGTTTGCATCTTTGGAGGCCAGAGGACCTGACTTTTCCAAGAGGACAGAGGAGGGGAGCAAGATGGATAAAACACCTCTGCTCTGTGTCAGGTTTGTCCTAAGCAGTCCCTGATATTTACAGTGTTTGTTGCAGCTGACAAAGTAACTCACCCGTCCAAACTTTATTGAAATTTACACCCTATCTAAAGTGGATATTCTGAGAATGTGAGATTTATTCTGTATCGAATGTTGCTGCAGTAAATAAATAAATAAATAATAACCCTCTACTTTAAGTCTGAAGAAAGCCAAGGTTGAGGTGTTTCCTTTAAAAACCTTTATTAATCTCTTGTATACTAGCAGACTAGTGCTATGGTTTAGCAGCAGTCCTTTATTTCTATTGCATATTATTTTAGTAGAACAGTAGTACATTCATATACTGGCTGCTCCAGTCTGCTGGCAAACATTAGCATTCAAGCTTACATTTTTGACAAATGTGCAGACAGGAATAGCATGAATAGGCATCTTAAATATTAACAACCTAAGCATCTGTTGTGAAACAAATTTAATATATTTACTCTGTTTTTCTCACATTGTTAGAAAAGGTTATAATAAGTGCATAATTTCAACTTTAGTTAGCAGAAGTAACTGACTGTATCTTTCACTACCTCTCCAAGTGTTTAACACAATCACCAGTCATAAATACTTTAATTAACTTGGTTGAGCACATTATTAAATACACTTTCAACAATACGCATACTATGTAACATGTAACAGTAGCCAAAGATGTATCCTATTTGTGTACATCTTAAATGACTATACATTTTATGAATATACCAAATATGTTTACTCTTCATCACATTTGACACCTGCTACTTTATATTCTTTTCTAATGAAAATAATATTTTAAATGTAGAGTTGTTCAGTCATATGTTATACATAAAATGTAAACAGTACCTACAAAATCCAAAGCATTGTTAAATTGGAGTATGGCTACATGTAACAAGATTATGCAAGAGAAATAAAATCACTGCGCAATTTTATATTGCTTTCTGAATAATGAATACAAATGATGGATGAAAAAGAACAGGGATTTCCCTCCTAAAGAACTAGCTCCTTAAAATGTGGTGGTGGAGGGGAGATCAAGAAGACCTAAAGAACTTCCAAAAGTCTGAATAGCTATTTCCAGAATCAATGCATTCCTCACTTTCCCACAAGCTGAAATATGTAATAAATAATAGTTCTTTGTATGTAAAAGTATTCAAGAGGAATGTCTTTTGTTCAGTTGTAATAAATTAATATATTCTTTGGTTGATAACCTACAAAAGTAGTTCTTTTGTCTATCAGCATCTTAATCAAGAACAACAACAAATGAGTATTGGTTTATTTCTGCCAAGAAGTCTGTTGCCAGCTATATGAGCCTGTGATTGAATAAGATTTGATGTGCTGAGTGATGGTTAAGAAACACTACGTTACATTAGCAAGGACTGAAATTTCTAGAGTAGAATTTCAATTATTTTTTTGTGTGACAGGTTGTGGATTGTAAATTAGGCCTAAAAGGTCAGGTGACAGGCACCTGTTCCTCATTATTGTAAAAATCTTTTGGTTACAAACACTGTTAAGCTAAACACAACATGGATATACAGCAGGGACTCTATAAAGCACTCTAGTGGTTTTTCATCTGCTCTGTAAATTTCCAGAAGAGCCATACATAGATATGCCCTTTACAGAGATATATCATTTCTTCCATACATGTTGTCTTGGAAAACTGCAGATAATATAAAGTACATAAATGCATGTGACTAAATCTTTAGATGATGTCTAGACGTGTTATAGTTGAATGCAAAAAATTATTCTTTTTTAAAACCCCTCTTTTTCCTTTACAGTCTATTGATCAGTTATCAGAATTTTGTTCATGTTTTAAATAGAAACTTCCCCAAATTGCCTCTTATACTTTTTAGACGAGTTCGCATTTTAAATGCTACCACAAAACACTTTGCTCAGTATTCACATATAAGGGATAAAGTAGCTGCTATATGTTGTCATAGCTTTCTAGCATATATAAAATGGGAAGAAAATCAGGTTTTACGTGAATGCTGTTAGGGAGGGTGTCATCATCTGATCTTCAAACTTGCCACTTCTCTCAGGAGTGTTCAGAATTCTTCTATTGGGATTAGGGAGTGTGGCTTAATTTTTATGAATGGTTTATCTTTAGATATTGCAGAGAGCAAAATAAGCATGCATATGGAAAAGATTAAACTACAACAAGGTTGCAAAATACAAGGGTGCTACTTGCTTTTAATGAGCAAAGGAGGAGGATTTGGAGTAAATTAGATAAGTCAGATTATTCTGTTATTTAAATGTTTTTGTCCTTTTTTGGTTTTACATAGTTTATGCTTATTATATTAAGTATTCATTTTTGGCATTTGTGATCAGATTATGAAACAGTCATTACTCTTGCTTTTCAAATTGATTGGGTTTTCAAACTCCAAAACTCTGTGATGATTTTTACAAATTGGTTTACATTTTGACAGAACAGAGTTAAGTTAATTAATAGATCAGGCACGAAAAATCATCCACGGTAGGGTATATTTTCTGGTAAAATGAAAGTTATGTTTCAGCATGATGAGCATCAGGCTTCAGTAATCTGTTCCTCGTGTGGAATGAACACTTCCTACTTCGAGCTAGCTGGCACCTACTGTTTATTTACGCTGCATTAAACTGACAGCTCAGCAATCAGAGGAAAAATATTACTTACCTTCCTGAAGTAAATACCAGTTTATAGGTTAGTGCACGTATTTATATTCCTGTCACCACTAAATAACGGCTCTGTCTCCATTTTAATATCTACCTGTGCTATAATCCAGGGCTTCAGCCTCTTCCTGGTTGGGAGTAGGGGTCGAGAGGAGTTTTTCTTATCATTTCCCAGTGGCAAAACTTTAAAGAAGAGTAATTTCATGTTCTCATTTCTGTCGTGTGAGAACCAGTTGAAAGAAATGTTATGCACTTTTACTTTGCATACCTCAACTATAACATCAAAACCCCCAAAGAATCTGCATGCCATTTAAAATAGTCATCTTAAAGCAACCTCAGGACAAATATGTTCAAACACATTCAAGAGTGTGTTTGCTAAATTAACTTTCTACTAAGTTCCAAACAGGTTAAACTATTTGATTCCTTAGAAAATGACTGTGATAAAGTGTCTTCCCTTCCAAATCTTAGATGGAATGCTTCAGTTTTTAATGGAGTTAAGTGGGACTCATTGGTTGATTGATTGATTCTCTTAGCTTTCCCCTGAAAATATTCTTGTGTCCTTTATTTGTCTTTTTGTTAATCTGCCATACTTAAAATAAGGTAGATTTCTACTTTCTTAGAATATTAAGTGTATTTGCTGTTTTCTTTTAAAGTAAAGGTCCCTTCTCTTTCAAAGCCCCTTTGAAACATCAAAATCTTGTTCAAGTTGAATTCCCAAACTCATGACTGACTTTTGAGAAAATGCTTATTTTCACTTAAATTATCTAAGAAGCTCTTTTACTCATTGTCTATTCACAGTTGTCAATCTCTAATCACATATTCCGCTGACATCAGAGCAGAATATGGCCTTAATACAGCATATAAATCAAATCTGTTACACGAGTTTCTTTTCCTTCACTATACCAAAGAAAATAGTGTCTACTCTGGTGATTTATGTATCATTCCTAACTGCGATTCTCAATGGTAAGTCTATTTAAACTTGATGTCTTCATAGAGTGTGATCAACACATTAACACACATTATTTTGTACTTTTGAACTTATGCCAACGGTACCTTTTGCTGTTTATTTTTTTAAAAGTCTTTTTTAAGATCAGATATTTCATTTCAGAGTAAATAGATACAGATTGTGTGTATATATATTCAGGGTGAGATTTAGTAGTGTAGCATTTCTCCAGCATATTGGCCTATTTTTATTCTTTCAAGTTATTCTGTATCACTTCCACAGTTGTTGCTGTCTGAGATTTGTAATAGAAATTGTAATCACCTCTTTCAATGGACTTTAAAGGATGTAATTCAGTTTATGTGTTGATTGAGTTCAGTTATAAGAGGTGAAAATTAGTTAATGGGTTCCCCAGGATTTATGTCCCTAGTTTATGCTGGAATTTATTTAGTCCAGTTATTTGACATTTAGTAGAGAAGTGTCTTATAATCAAAAATTAAGAGGTGGTTCAGTTTCCAGTGGAGGAAAGATCTTGCTAGATAAAACATTTAACTGTGCAAATATTTTATTATACTTATCACTCATTTTAGAGTCCGCTTATTGTTGCATGCATTTTGAGTACCTAGGGGTGCAGGTCCCCCAGATGAGGCTGAAATGCTTGCAGAAGAGGCAGATGTCTAGCTGCACCTGGTTGTGCCTTTACTAGAATGTCTGTGGACCCGAGCTGGCCCCCCTGCTCTGCACCCCTTCCCCCCAGGTGTGCAGGAAGTAGAGGGCGGTGTACCCGGTGAAGTGGGTGGACTCTACCCAGAGCTATGACCTGATTTGTGACGCACCCTCAGAACTGCAGTAATGGTCCAGCTGCTTCACAGGCAACTGGTAACCTCCTCATTTGGGGATGCTTCTGCCTTGCTAGCAGTGCCAGAGAGAACTTCATCATTGTCACCTCATCAAAGACTTCTTTTTCAGACTTTTCCTTTAGGGCTAGATTTGGAGACCAGCCTCTGAAATTTGGAGGGTAAGTGCCAGAAAAGTTCCTACAGTCAGTTCCATATGAAGAATCAGAGCTACAGGCCACAGAGAGAGACAGGCATTTAGTGTCCGGGGGAGGTCTCTATGTTGGGGATGTTGCTTTTTCTCAGCTATAGATGATTTGGGACTAGATACCAAGAAAATTTTTTCAGTGGGCATTTGTGTGTGTGTGTGTGTGTGTGTGTGTGTGTGTGTGTGTGGTGAGATATGGTAGCAGTTTCCCAGGGGAAATTATCAGCCCTTCTTTCCTTTAGGTATTTGAAGAAAAGGTAGTCAGTACTTTGTGTGATGGGGAATTCTTCAGATGCAATTTTCCTGGAAGCCAAGCATGTGTAGAGTTTATTGCTAGAGATCCCTCTTTGGTTGTACTCAGTGGTTTCTGATATGCTGTTAAGAGTGTGTAAATGATAATTCGGCCTTTTAATGTTTTTAATATTGAGGATTTAAAAAAGTTTTATGTTATACATGTTTTATTGTAAAAATTACTATGAATAAAATAGAACCCAAGATATGCAGATACTTTTTGATATGAGGGTAGTCTTGAATATAGCATATCCATAATTAGCTGTTTTGATGTCGAATGCAACTGAGTTTTCCTGTTTCAGTGAACCACACAATGGAAATCATTGGGGATTAACAGCAGAGCTATGTGATTCCTGATATATAGCAAACTCTATTTCCCCCAGAAAATATTTTGTCAGTGAATGAAGTACTAAATCAAAATGTTTACAGTTCTGAATTTTAGAAGAATCTTTTGAATTGGTAAAATAATGTTAAATGTTTCCCTTGTATTTTCACCAATTGAAGTGATACTTACACACTCTGTTTAATGGTAGACAGATTCTGGAGACTAGAAGGAAAGAACAATACTTTAATAACTGTGCTTAAAAATACTCTTAGAGGTGGGCTCCTTTTTGGGTGGTTTAAGAGGACTAAAAAACAATTTAGAACATTATCTTAAAAGTTTAAAAATGACAGCCTTAGTTTGTATGGAGTCATTGTATTTTAATAATACTGTGCGCTTATTAGTGTTATTAGAGCAGTAGACAGTTAATTACAGCCTTTTCTGAGACATGTTAACTGTATATTAACAATCATGTTAAAAAAGAATGATGTATACTCCTTGCATACAAGCTGCTGCTTGCTAGACTCTAAAACATTTTTTAGAATGTATGGAGTCAGATTTTTGGTCCAGCATCATCAAAACCTTTTTCTACTAAAATTTCTTAATTTTAAACTTTTTGCTGGGTTGTAAAATTTTCTTCTTGTTTTCCTTTCTTTGTAATTAGTATTGGCTTGATGATATTTTGCTAGTGGCATTAGAAATTATTGCCTCTCAGCAGTTTCATCTTTCCCATATTGTATTTGGAAATGCCCACATTTTCTTGTTTTTGATGACTTTGATCCCTTAAAAGCTTATTGAGTTGATTTAGCACCTCTTGATACTTCTTTTTGTGGAATCATTTTAGTTATTGTTTCTTGAGTCAAACTCTTCCCTTACAATTCTCTATAACCTAATATTTCAAATACATTGGAGCGTCTGATCAGAATGGCATTTCTAAAATTATTTCATTGTTCAAATCTCAAACCTGGATTTTAGCTATGGTTTGTAGCGTGGCGAAACAACAGATAACTGAGATTACAGGGGTTCAAAGCTGCATTTACCTTTAGATTATTCTATCATTTTTCAACTCTTAGAATTTTCTTGATTAATCAGAATTTGTAGACCTTATAATATGGCATTCAAAAATGCTCTAGGATTCCCGCTTTATCAAGTTCGTAGGTGCTACTATTGTTTATTTCTGTAAGTTATTAAACTACCAAAAAGGAATTAATAAGGTACATGTCTGTTCTACATAAAATAGGGAAAACAGCTGTCTGTGGCTTGCACACAGTAAGCATTCATGAAAGAAGTGCTAAAATAATAACAAAATAAATGTTGAAAGTAGATCATGCCAATAAAGATTTATTGGGAAAAGAGACTTTTCTTCCTCACATTCTGTTTTTATGGGGGTTATCTGAGCTCTTAATCTACACATGCCCCAGTTTTCTGGATAATTGGCAGCTTTTCTTCTTTAACTATGTGTGCTGTCATTTTTTTGACAGAAGCACCAGGGTTTCTGTTTTATCCTCATTGTCTGACCTTCAGGATTAGGTTAAGTATTTCTGTTCAGGTTCTTGGTCCTTTGCTGTATGATTGTTGTAATAAACTCTACCAGAGTCAACACAGAACACTCCCCTGAGTTCCTTGCAGTTAGGACACCATGTGGTGGCCTTTCTGATATTTCAGAGCCAAAAGTACCACGGACTAGTGGCCCAAGGCTGATTGATGTCTATCTGTTCTTTCTTACCATAACAATTTTTTTTCAGGATGCCATTGAATAAATATCAGCTCTGATTATTGCATAAATACATTTTTTTTACTCTAGCTAGATACATTGTTTTTAAACTTTTCTAAGATTCAGGGTGCTTATATTAACAAAGATTTCACTCCATTCCTTAAAACTGACACTAGAGTTTTAGTAGGGTTGTTAGCTGCATCTAAAACATTCTGGAAAGTTCAGGCATTTTATAAAAGTTATCTAAAAAAAAAAAAAAGACACTTCCTTTTAAAATTTATTCTCATTTTAAAATGTCTGGGGCTATTTGCAGGCATTTCTATTTAGTTACACAAAAGAAAGTATTCTTTAAGTGGTACACTGCTGTGTGACCTATTACATTATCATGCATATTCTGTCTCTTTAAAAACACAGTCTCCTCTATTTGCCCTATTAATTGTTGATATGTTGCCATCCACGAGACAAAAATTAGAGCTGTAATTAAATAATCATGTGATGCTCCTTAGTGCCAGTGAGAGCAAACTCATTTTTCCAGGCCCTGATGGTCACTGATTATTGTATTACTACTGGCTTGCTTTATTTTTTTTAATGATTCTCTATCTGTGGCTTACCTAACTCCTGTCCTTCTTTTCAAAATTAAAGAAAGTAAAAAATGTTCAGCCAGTTAATTGGCTAGAGGTCCTCAGGGATATAAGGTAGACATACCTTTTTTGCTTTTGGTCACCTGGTAGGTTCTTTGGGGAGACTACATCAGTGGTGTGGTTGCCTGCCATTTAATTTACACTGGTGTTTTGGCTGGGATGGAGGCATATGGGGAATGCCAGGAGAATTACAAAAGGAGCTGGGTATTAAAATTCAGAAATGATTAAAATTGAAATAAAAGGATGCTGCTTCTTTGCCAGTACTCTGGCAGTCATAATGACACATAGAGATTAGTTTCCACCTTCATCTTTTCCTTCTTTCTCATTTCCTCTTGTTTATTGTTGACACATTTTCCTTATGTCTGTCTCTTGTCTCTGTGTCTTTTTGCACCATTATGCATTCCTTCTTCTCTCTCTTTCCTTAAGCATGGAGAAGCCTACTTAACCTTATTATAACAATAACAGAATAGGTTATTAATATTTAATATGCACATGATTAAAATTTCTCTCCCTTAAACATAGGTCAGCTGTATTATTATTAACCGGCATGTAATTTTTCATTTAAAATATTCTTATTCTGCCTTGCTATTTCTGAAATGCAGTCTACTTTAGTAGTGATTTAACACACAATGTTTAGAAAACTGTGGTCGGCTAGTGAGAAAAGAACTTACCAGTCATGGATAATCAATTATGCATGAATTCAAATGTAACAGATGGAATCTGGTGAGTTAAAGTTTCTCTTTGCCTTAGTGTTTTTTTTTTTTATTTGTTTGTTTGACACCTGTCTCTTACATATAGATAAACATCTAGCATAGCATGTGAGAAATTTCCTTGTATCTTTGTTTAGTCTTCAAAGTGAACTTAATTTTTTAAATTAAATGTAAAGGTAGAGAATTTTTTAAACTGGTCTTTAAGGATTATCTGATTCTGTTTCATCATTTTATAGATATGGAATCTGATCCTGCTTAGCTAATGAAGGATCCCTTAGATAGCTAGTGAAGTAAGAAGCAATAACCAAATCTGTTTCCCTGCTTTTTCTCCACTACTTTCCCTCCTATGTTATTTACCCCTTTTCTTTCACCCGAGTTGCTTAATAAAAGGGGTGTTACATTAACTGTGGGTATAAAGGATTTCTGATGGGAACAGTGGTAGACTAGTTTTAATTGTGTAATACACTCTTGCATGACATGTAAATATTATCTGTGTATACAAATGTTATGCTATATGTGTATATTGTAGATATACACATTTATTCATACTTGGATGTTGGCCAAACAATTGGATTTCTCAATTTTATTAAGAATGCCAAAAGATTTGATTTTATATATCCTAAATCGTAATATATGCCAGGCTTGCTTGCAAGGTTTTAAATTTTTAGTGACAAATTCCCTGTGTGCAAAGTGAGCTAAAAAGTTATTTTTGAGGGCCTTATTACCTCCAATGAAAGATAAGAAGTTGAGTTTTCATTATTATTAAATGAATATGTAGTGTTTCCTCAATTGCAGACATAATAGAAAAACAGTGGGTATTGACCATCTTTAAAACAATGCAGTCTCAAAACAGTTACAAGCTGGTCCCCATCAAAATTTATCATAAATGTGCTATTTGTTTCTCTCCCCTGTGTGTGTGTGTGTATAAAATACAAATGAAAAGTCTTTACAATAAATAAAAATACTTGATTAAAAATAGCCTCAAGGCTCTCTTTCTTTTTTTTAAAGTTATAATGTAGCATTATTTATAAACTTTTTGCTTCATATCAACTGGAAATTTGCATGCATATTTATAGTCCTTGTCAGTTATCTAATGAATTAAATTTCACAATAAACACACTAATAAAGGCACCTTCAGGATAGTTAACTAGGTATGCCTTAAATAGACTGTGAAGCTATTTTTTAGTATTTTATTTAATGCTTTTATACACAATATCTTTTAAATTCAGTTTCACTTTATTAATATTCCATAGTCATGCATGTCCGATACATGTACATAGATATAAACTTCAATAAAATGTAATTTGTAAATGAATTTCTAATCCATTAAATTCTATCAGTAATATAAAATTCTATCTTAATATAAAATCTACTGATAGGAATAGGATGATGTAAAGTAGAATATAGGATAATATGTTAGAGGAAGAGATATTTCTAATTGTATAAGAAGTAAATACTTTAATCCTTATTACTATCACAAAAATAATAATTGACAATTAAATTCAAAAGGCTTTCTTTTAAAACATTTTCTTTTGTTTTAAAAAATGAAAACTAAAGTCTTTATATGTGGACAATTTATGAATTATTGTATAGATTACACTTTTACAGTGCTGCTTATCAGTGTGTGACATTCTAAGAACTGTTTAACAGGAAGGTGTTCTACTTCACGAATGATTTCTACTCTTTGGAAAAACATCCAAAAAGAACTTTCAGATTTAATATACTCTTGTTTGTTTGGGTTTTGTCTATGCTTCCTTGTCTTCATTTTTTAATATTTTGTATTGCATAAAATCTTAGAATCATCTTCTTGCACTGGAGAACCCACAAAGTGAGTGAGACCTTGATCTCGAATTACCCATTGTGTTGATTATCCTTGGGTTGGGTATTCATCGTTTGGATAGTTATCCAGGGTAGACTGGACTGTGACAGTCAGCAGGCAAGGACAAAGCTGCAGAAATGCATTGTAGCACATTATTTCCCTGAAGGTTGACATGATATTTTCATGATACTTCAGCCAGTCTTAGGTCTGGATGGAAGATTGTTTTGCTTTTTAAAAAAAATTATTATGATAATATATGTAACATAAAATATGCCATTTTGATGATTTTAAATACACAGTTCAGCAACATTAATTACATTTACAGCATTGTGTAACCATCACTATCTGCTTCTAACTCCTTTCTATTAGCCTGAGTAGAATGTGCTTTAGTTTTGTATTGAACTTTGCTTTTGCCTCAGCAAATTTCAAACTTTATAGTCATAATTTAATCGTTGTCAAGTTGTTAAGCATTTGTTTCTGGTGGCGACTTTCCTTTCCAATGGACAATTCCTGGTCTAGCATCCTGTGGTGTTGGGCATGGAAGTACAATATCAAATATTGCCTTTGGATGATGTTCCCACAAAAATGACCTTGACTGGGATTCAAGGCCCATTATAACCTTGAACTCTTTCTCCCTACAATGAAGCCAGGAAAGATTAACAATAATATTCATATCACTAAGGAAATTTTGATATGTCTTAGCTAAAGGTTGATTGGGAAGGATGCTGTTTGACTTGAGAGGAATTAAAATCCCTTGAGCTTCCTGTGAGTATTAAAGGCACAGCAGGTAGGGCTGGGATGCCCTGCAATTGGCCCCAGGGCATAGACAGTGTGAGCACTTTGGTTCTGCTCAAGTGCAGTGATTCAGTCTGGAAATAAATTGAGAAGCTCACTCAAGGTTGAATTTTTTTGGGGGGATGGGTGGGGGAGCATGCCCAACTATGTTGAAAAAGAATTAGAGGAAACTCAGATGGTTCTGGCTCCAGTAAATAATAGACTGGTTTTAGAACTGTACTTCCATGTGTAATTTTGTGGTTAGTTGCTTATGTCTGTGATGATAAATCACATACCTGCACAGGATTTCTGGCACCCCAGTAAATCTCAAGCAAGTGCCCAAATGCTAATTTATCATGGTTCCTCAAATAGCATACCTTTATTCGCCAAATCAGTGATCTAATGGCTTCTCCCCCTTACTCTTTTTGGTTTGTTTGAAACAAGTGGCTCCCCATACATACATACATCCATACACACACACACACACACACACACACACACACACACACGTACATATGTACCTCTTTCCTTTTGTCCTCTCTTTCTCTGTTTCCTTATTTGTGGTAATGGAGCTTGAACCCAAGGGTACTCTACCACTGAGTTACCACAAGACCTTTTTATTTTTATTTGGAGACAGGGTTTCACTAAGTTACCAATGCTGCCCTTGAACTTGTGATCCTCCTGCCTTAACCTCATCCCCGATACTCTCCTGGAGTAACTGGAATTATAGGTGTGCACCACTACACCTTTCTTAAATTTGGGGCCACTGCTGATTCATAGAATAGACTTAACATTTCCAAGTGATCCCAGGATTGGAATAAAAACTTGACCTCACAGGTGTCCTAGTTGGCATATTTGATTCCCTGTATTCAAAACATTACTTAACCCAGTGGATGCCAAACCTGGCTGTACCTCAGAATCACCATGGGAATTTTAAGAAACTGAATGACCAGCTCCCACCCTCAGCCATTCTGATTTAATTGCAGAGAGGTGCAGCTTGAACATCCTGAGTATGATCCTGGCACCTGGCTTTACTTCCTAAAATTGTTAAGCAGCATTCTTAGAAGCACTGGCTCATAAAAACAGCTTTTGAATTTCTTCCCTGTGATGGCAGGCACAGTGAGAGACTCCAGGAATATATACATAACAAACCTCAAGATGCTTACAGCCTTGCAGTTTGGTGGGTATAGGCATATAAAATATGGAATGTCACCTTGCAAGCAGGATAGGTAGAGTAATGGAGCATCAAAGGAAATGACCAACATCTGGAGAAGGCTTTGGACAAAGAGGTGAAATCCAGCTGCGTATTAAAGGAGACAGCAGAAAGGAAATTCCCAAGTGACAGCCAACTGGAACAGTATTCCTGGAGTGAGGGGGACAAAATGAGACATCCTGAGACTCTTGAGTACTTTGGTGAAGATCTCTGCACTGGCAGACTCAATAGCAAATGCAGGAATCTTTCTTCTGCTCACTGTTCAATTTTGGATCTAGGTCCAGATAGAAATACCAGTTTTGATAAAATTATTACCATTGTGGCTTTTTAGAGATAGGATTCATACTAACATCTATGGAAGGAAAGGTAGCTTTTGAAAATATTCGTTCAGTATATTTTTGCTAATATAAAAGTAATTTTTGACAGCAGTAGTTCTGGGCAAAAGACTCAAATATTTTGTCAGTTTCTAGAAGCCAACTGCAATTGTTGCTCTTGTCCAGATCTCCCCAAACTAGCAAAAATATGGGTCTATTTTTTTCTCTGCTATAATAATGACCTTTGTCTATTAAAACCGTATCATAAATTGCCAGTGGGTATTTATACCTACCCGAAAGTAATTAGGAAACAACTTTTGATCACCATCAATCTAACTGAAACACAACTTATTTGGGGAAAAAGATAAAAACATTAAGCCCTATATTTAAAGTTCATTACATTACTCTTTTATCTCTCCTGCAACATTTTCAAGCCTTTTGCCATTATTTTCTGCAGTGTACCATTATTTGTTTGGTATCTGGATACCCTCCCAGTTTGAGTAAGTATCTACAATTAAAGCTTCCAAAAGAGCCATTTCCAAGGGCAGCTATGCTTACTTAATGTGGGGGCCAAGGTAAGGGTGGGAATGACTGTGGTTTTAACTTCACCTATGAGATATTTAAATGCTCATGGAAAGCAGCATTTGGAGTAAATGCATATTATTCCAACTGTATTACAGGACCCTTTCATGTACAGACATGTTTAGAAAGTTGTCTTAAATTTGTGTTCAGCAGTACACAAGTATAATTTCATGCAACTTTACAGATCTATGGGCTAATTCTAAAATGGAAAAATGGTCTTGATTCGGACATTATTAGAAAGTCCGATAGCCATTCAGCACCACTAGATTCCTCCTGACCAGGTCCTAGATTCACTTAGTTGTCTTTTACAGGAGTTCTTTAGGTAAACACTACCCAGTGGAACTTTCTGCAATGGAGAAGTGTTCTGTAGCTATACTGTGCATTATGGTAGCAACAACAGTCACATGGGGGCTATTGAACACTTGAAATATGATGGAGGAACTACCTTGTAAATTTTATTTCATTTTAATTCAAATTTAAATGGTATAACCACCTTCTCCACTATTCCTTTCTCCTCACTTCTGCAATCTCTGAAAAGTATTGTCAATGCAATATGTAGTGGAAATTGGTTTCAAGTGACACTGCGAGCTTTTTAACTCCTATATATTCATTCATAATGTAAATATTGTAAGGATACTGCATAACATTTCTGGTAGTATGGCAGTGAGCACAGACTTCTCCTACCATTGGGCTTCCAGTCTAATAAGGGAGCTATTTATTAAACCAGTGATTAGCCAGTTTATTAATTGATTAAGATTATGGCAACTATTACAAAGGAGGAATACAAGATATTGTGAAAACATATAATGGGGGCCAGAATTGTAGAATTTGTAGAATCAGTCAGACAGTTGAGTCAGAGAAGAGCATGAGGCAGTGTCCCTTCCCCGGGTTCAAGGCCGGGTGAGTTAGATGCAGGACTCACAGTTCAGAGCAATGCAGCTAGCATGGGCCATGCCGTGACCTCCAAAGATGTGGGATCTGTATGACGATGCTACATGCACACATATACTGCAAACATCTGAACTCAAGCGAGTGAATTCTAAAACTGTATGCAGTTGTGATAATGTCGGTTATAGATAATACATGATAAGAAGGTGCAAATGTTTACAGGATATTGCATTTCCTCTCCAATATATGTTTTGACAAAGTTGTTTGGGCTGCAAGCCCCAGCGTTTCCTCCCTGCTCTTACAAATTGGAATTTGGTCCATTCAAGAAACGATGTGGAAATCAGTACTGACATCCCAGACAGACAAAATGAGACACATGACAGCAAAACATATGGCTTGAATAGACATCCTTATATGGCCAACACAGACCATATTCCCAGAAATTCATATATGGAAAACACCACCTGCAACTAAAGCCAAAAAACAAAGAGTTGACATGACAAAAAGAGCAATATGCTACAAAAATCATGCTACTTTAAGAGTGTAGAGAGATAGCCAACTGTATTTGAATTTAAAAAGATGGAAAAAAAAAAACCATGTCCTTAGAAAGTGTTATGGTAGTGAGCATTGCTTTACTAACAGTCACTGGCGGAGTTGCTATATCTTAAAAGCATTCGAATTCTAAATGCTTTCTCTGTTTATTACAAATGTATGTGCTATTCAGAACTCTGAATGTGTTTTAATGCTTTCAGTTATCTGCCTACATATTTATCTTAATACGTTGCCATCTGAAACACGCAGTAGTCCTTTCATTAAGTTTTTAAAAATCTTGTATATCAGTTACAATATTTTATCTTTGCTTCCTTTGTGTAGCTAGTATGAATGCCTTCTCATGTGAGAGAAAATCGATGCACTGTTTTAACTGTACGTCCACATGTTAAATAGTTCATGTAGTTGAGTTGCAATATTTCATGTTCCTGAAGTTTTTATTTTGATAGCAGTAATTATAAAGTTTAACTTTTTAAAATACTTGCTTGCATCTTTATGGCCAAATATATGCCTATGTAGAATCAGTTGATGATTTTTCCTCCTGCCATGAGAACTTTCACTTACATATGCCTAGGCAGGTGGTATTTTCCTAATTATCTTTCTTTTTTCCTTTTTATTTTAATCTGACCAGTAACTCAGTGGCTATAATGAATATTCTAAAGAAGTAGATAGTGTGTAGTAATTAAGTTCATCATTGTAGTATACCGCTAGGGTATAAAGTTCTATGTGCCATTTTACTTCTGTCCTTTCTCATAATCACATAGTTCTGGAGTAAGGAATATGCTCCAGAGAAAATAATTGTATCTATGTGATTAATAGATCCATGATTATAATATATTGTTACTCTTTATAATAAAGTCGTTATTAGATGCCTTATGCTTGCTTATTCTGTTTATCATTTTCCAAGGCCACATCAGCCCCTACTACATACTTCAATGATTTATGTTTATGAATAGGTTTGTGATTCCTGGATAAAAGTGCTATTCAGATTTAAAGACGACTGTTTTAATCCCTGTATTACATTAGCATTGATCAGGTCATTAGGAAGCATTCGTCTTATTTATTGGTGTAAAATGATGGGATAAACATTTATAATATTTTATTCCAATATGTCTTAATATCGATATTTTCAGTAACCTTTTCTTAAGTTTTCTTATTTTTTAGCTCAAATGTGTTTTGCCCTACAGCTTTCTTTTCTTTCTTTTTTAGTCAGGTGAAGTTGCAGGAGTAAATGACATATTCTTTTGTAGTCTGGCAAAATTTTTCTTTATTTTTAAAATTTTGCTATTGTTTGTAAATTTATTCAACATGATACTAGAATGCACTGTCCCTACTGAAAACAAATCAGGTTTCAGGGAAATATGTCAGGCATTATTAATTTGAAGTAACTATTAAAATACCCATATTGGAACTTATAAATTTAACCTGTCATGCTGAGAAAAAAATTATTGTCGCCATAATTATCTGCTTTTTCTTTTAAATAATCTTTTTAAAATATAATTTTAAGTACATCTATCCAGAATACACATCCCCACAAAGATACTACATTTTCCCTTTTTATATATTTCCTTATCGATTATATTTAATACTTAAGTTAAAATAGCCTTCGCCATATTTCCCCACATTTCAACTTATAAAAATGTAGCTTTTTGTAAAAATTGCCTTACTTTTTTTTTTTTTTTTTTTCTTGTTTTTGGTGCTCAGTCTTGAGTTTGATTATCACATGTTCTTTTGCTCAAGGCTTCTGTTTATGTGTGCCAAGATTCACGGTTGCCTTCCTCGATTTTGACTAACCTTTCCGGTTTGTGGGTGAAACTTGGGTGCTATTAGAGTGATATATTTTCATTGTGTTTCTCTTAAAGTTGTCCTCCCCCAGGAGGCCATAATTTCCTATACTTTATCTTCTACTTTACCTTCTGCTTTTCTTAGATTTCTAGTGTAAACAGTGTGTCTAAGAGTGTATTGGTAGCTTTAAAGAGCCTAATTTGCATATTTCCCTCTTATCTCAGTACTTGTGCTAACTTGTTGCTTTTTTTATGTGTAACAAAATGTTTATCTGACTGATTTTTGTCCTTTCCCTACCAGTGTATTCTACACAATAATTCTTACAACTTTTTGTCCTTATTTAGTGATTAAAGGCACTAAATCTCATGTTTAGTACCTTCAAGGTGCTAAAATGGTGGTACTAAAGCCTAAAGGCTAAATGACGCATTTCTATTTTGGGTGAGATGTTAATGTTCTTCATTTTTATATGAGCTATATTTAATAGATTATCTAAAGATCATACTTAAATTATAATGACTACTGATACGAGGGCTTTACCCTAGATTACAGCAAAAATATATTTATTGCTACAAAAGATGTATATACCAACCCCAACTTTCCTGTCTCTCGCCCGATGTAAATTATTTTAAGAATGATGACATCTTTTCCTTTGTAATAACAAGTCAGGTCTCTTTCAAGTGACCCAAATTTTAACTCCACCACTATGGGCCGCATATTTCTTCCTCCAAAGTGTTCTACGACTCTGACTTGTACAGAAAGCTCTTACTCGGTTGCTTTTAATGTTGACTCTTCATAGTTTAGGGACCACCAGCCTTTGGGAATAAATACTTGGGAGAGTGTTTCAAGGCTCCTGGCCTTTATTGCTCTGCAAAATGTTTCTGCACCCTCTGCGCTTCTCCAGAGAGATCCACCTCCCAACTGTCCTCTTCAGCCACTTCCTGAAGTCTCCCCACCTCAGTCCTCAGCGCCTGTCACCTGCAAGACTCGGTCCTTTTCCCGCGGGGCCAGTGCGTCCTCCGCGCCCCCAGCCCCCCCACCCCGCACCCGCCTGTCCCTCGGGTGCCCGCCTGCTACGCCCCCGGCGTATTCCTTTTTGTGGCTTTTGTGGCGTGTGAGTGGGTGGTTAGTTTTTCCCCCCGGCCCTCGCCCCCTCCTCCCCGTCACTTTCATTCCCCCCGCCCCCGAGCCAGTTCTGCCCCTCCTCCCGCCCCGCTCCCACTCGCACACCTGCCCTCGTCGCCCGCGCGCCGCGCGCTCCCCTCCCCGCTTCGGCGGCCGCTGCCAGGGAAGCCCCCTCTCCTCCTCCCCTCCGCGCTCTCCCTGGCGCGCCTGGCGGCGGCCAGCGCTAACCCTCGCGCAGCGCCCTGTTATTCTGGGTATTGTGTGTAATAAATGTCGGGCCGCCTCACTCTAATCAAGCTCATTACAAATTCTTGCGCGCCCGGGGCCGGAAATCGTGCGCTCCCCCCACCCCCAGCTCCCGCACTCATTCACTAGTTACTTGTCTTTAGGCTTTTTAACTCGC